>VZRZ01003591.1:164317-412493 GCA_013398175.1 Climacteris rufus
ACTGTGGAATCCTGCCAGTAGAAATTGGTTCTGAAATCAAAATGAGTTACAGTGGCTATGTCCAACAGAGCTTTGGATATCCATCTCTCAGCTGGAACTGGACACTATCAAGAAGACTACAAGTAACAGAATCATTAAAAGGAGTAAAGAAGCTGAAAGAATAAATTCTCATGGATTATCTCTGTTTTGGGGTCTGCTTGGTAATTCTTATTTTTGTTCCATCATGGGGACACACTGTTCACCTGCAAAGAGCACATGTTCTTTTCTTGTAAGTGCTCCACTCCAGAAGAAAATTGTGCATTCTCCTCTGAACTAAGCCACACTACATTTGGAAGGGGATTGTGGTGTCATAGTGGACAGATTTCTGAAAACTTCAGCTTAATGGTCAAAAGGAAAAATGCAATAGTTCTCATTTCTGGAAAAGTATGTGCAGGGTGCATTCCTCAAATGACACTGGGGTGCAACCAAGCAGGACATTTTATTAAGGACAAAAATCTTAAATAAGATCACTGTTCTGTACTTATAAACATGAGCTGAAATTTCTCCAGTTCTGGATCTCAGTTTACTTTTGCAGCTCAAATTACTGAGTCAAAGCACAAGTGGTTTCAGTACCAAGGGGACCTTCAAAGCTGAAAGAGATCATTAAAAAGAAGGACTTTGGTGAGAGAGGTGTCCCTAGGCTTTCTATTTGAATCATGGAGGGAGCCTTGACTCCCCAGAGAGAAAATCAAAAGTAGTGGAGGCATCAGCATGCTGAGTTCCCTGAGAGGAGGAGGAGGGATTGTGTGGCTCTCCTCCACTGCATGGGAAAGGAGCCTCTAAGTTGGCTACTTGTAAGCAACCTAAAGTGTTTCAGTGGCCCTTGCTGCTGTTAACATGTCTGAATGTCTCTGAGAATATTTGGAGTTTGTGTACCATCCTAATACCTCTCAGATAAGAGAGAAATTAGCAATTCTACTTTCATCAGAGTGGAAAACCTGGTTTATTCGTTAACCAAAGACAAGGTTTCTTTTCAGATTTCCTTAGAATGAAAGTCAATATCCTTTCCCAGTACTTAATCCATTTCATATTGGAAGCACTATACTAGGTTAGTTTTGCACAAATCACATTGTGGCTTTGGTAGGCAAGGTTTCATATGGTTACAGTGAGAAAAAGAAATGCAAATATGAGTTTGTGTTTTGCTGATGGTTATTAATTCATCTGCCTTTCAGTGGCATAGCTGGAGAATTGGGTTAAGCTTCTGGGCATGAGCACAGTAGGTTTCTATATTTATTCGGTATAATCTATTTTTTTCCTTTCTTTTTAATCTTTGTTTACTTGCCAGGCTTTCCTTTGTGGCCTCCTTTCTACTCCTGCGTGCTGAGTTCTGCTTTCTCATGTTGTTTACTGAAGCTTAGACATGAAAGGACAATGAAATGGACATTTTAATCAATTAACTGTAGCCTGATCAAAGATTCATTCTTCATTATTGCTGCTGTTGTTGTTTAAAGCATTTTTATTTACAACATCCAGTGGGGCTTTTGATTCATGTGGTATGACAAAGACACTCTCTTGCATAGAATAGTAAGCTGGGAGTCTAAAAACTACTTTTGATCAAGGCCTTGCTTTAATCACAGATCATGTCAGAGTTCTGAGCAGCAGCTCAGCTCTCCTTTGGACTGACGCTGAAGGCAGAAGGGGACTATGCTGGCATAGCAAAACACTCACTAAGCAGAGAGCACAAAGAGAGACTGAATAGCTACACACTGTTCCTTTACTCCATTCCTTTTGCTTCAGAGACAACCTGCTCAAGGTTTTCCTCTTAGAAGAGAATAACAAACACCTTCAGTCTCAATTCTTGTGGAGGGTATAAAAGAGGGTATGGTTCACATGAAGTCATTATGCCTTGTTTGTGGTTCACAGAATCACAGAATATTCTGAGTTACAAGGGGTCCCACAAGGGTTATCAAATCTGAAGTGAATGGCCCATGCAGGGATTGAACCCACATTATAAGAAAAAGGCTCAAACCAACCCTGTCTCAGGCTTGCCATTTTTCGGTGCTGGGTTCTTTTATATTTTTCTTTTTCCTTCTAAGGGTGCTATTTCCCTCAGCTACCTTTTCTACCTTTGAGTATCATGCACAAAAAAGTAAAGAAAAAAGTGCATCCTAAAACCCACCCAAACATTTGTGTTGGCAAATTTGGTGGCTTTTTAAAAGGAAACCGGACCTGCACATGCAGTGTTAGTAATAACCACATATTCTTTCTGATCCTATAACTTTGGAGACCAACAAAACTCATTTTCAGATGTCTACATGTATGAAAATGCATGCAAGTAAGAAACATGTCTGTTTTGTTCTCTGCATGTTTTGTTTTTTTTTTCCAATCCACCTTCCCCAGTGGCAGCAGTTAATGAAAATATTATTTTATTAATTAGACATTCAAAACAATGCTGTTTGTGGCTGGCAGCCACTTGTTTGCAATAATCTTCTGTGCATCATAACCTTCTATCTTTGTATTTAATTGGGTTTTTTTCCCTCCTTCCCTTCCTCTGGAGCACTCTTTGAAAAATCTCTCCTGACCTTTCACACTGCTTTTGCATTTCATGAAATTTCATTTAAGAAATGCTTCATTACTAAAATAATCACTTCTGCTTTTAATCTGTTTGAGTTTTTTTTTCTGTCTAGCTCTTGTTCTTCCACTGTATTTCCTGATGATTGCAACGATGGTAAGGGAAAAAATGATCTCTCCCAGTTCTTAGGAACTCCTTCACAGTTATAGGTTACCCTTTAGTCTAACAGGACTTTCAGTCAAGCATCTACCAAGACAAATTCATCTTAGAGGTGTCAGGTTTGGGGTCACAGAAGTTTGCATACAGGTCAGAATCAAGAGAACTTTCCTATGTGAATGACCCCACTGGAAATATCAGCAAAAACTACACCTTGCTATCAAGAGGTGCATTGGATATGGATGGGATAAATCTGTAGGGAAAAGCAGTGCACTAAGGCCATTTAAGTGACTTAAGGTCACCTGGCTACTCACTGCCATGAAGCCACTTGCTCATCCACACCCCTCCCTGGTGAAATGAGGAGGAGAATTGGGGAAAAAAATGTAAAACCCATGGGTTGAGATAAGGACAGTTTAATATTTGAAATAAAATAAAAGAAAATGACAGCAATAATGATGATGATGATGATGATGATGATGATAATGAAAATGGAGACAAGAGAGAAATAAACACCAATTAAAACAGGTGATGAACAAAAGAACTGTGAACCATTCTCTGACCAATGCCCTGCCCAGCCCCAAGCAGGGACTGTGTCCTCCCAGGCACCTGTCCCCAGATTAGATACTGGGCAGGATGTGCTGGGGTATGGAATAGCCCAGTTCAGGTTCAATGGCCACACTCCCTCCCAGCTCCTTGTGAACCTGCCCACTGTCAGAGCATGGGACACTGAAAAGCCCTCGACTTCCAGTAAGCACTACTGCGCAAGGACTAAAATATCAGTGTGTTATGAATATTATTCTCATACCAAATCAAAAACACAGCACTGCATCAGGTACTGGAAAGGAAATTCATTCTATTCCAGCTGATACCAGGACAAGTGGACAGGTTATTTACACCATGCAGGCTATAGAGCCTAAATAAAGTGACTATTTGAAGACATCTGCCCAGGTTCCCTGTTTCATGCATGGAAAGATGGAATGGCTGAGACCACCTAAGTCAGGCATTCTGCTCATGAAGGAAGCCTGGAGAAAGTGGCTGCAGCTCCAGTCATTTGCTTTTCTAGCTGCAAACTGGTGATTTCAATGACGCAAACACTACCCCAACTATTTCTTTTAACATTGCATTGGTGCTTCTGAGAGAAGTCACCCACATGGAGACTGATCTAAAACCCCTGCAGAGAATCCTTCTGCAGCCTCCCCTGTGCATGGGACTGGCAGCAGATTGACTGGGACAAATCCTTTGTCTCTGAGCTGATCTCTGATGAACAGGCTCAATTCAGATTTTAAACCTAGCCACTGTCAGCAGAGAGTGGCTCCCTGACATGACTGTGCTGGTGACAAAGGAGCTCAGAGAGTCAAGTCCATCAAAATAAATGCTGTAAAGGGATGAATTATACATGACAGAATTGCCACATCTGGAATAAGACAGAAGTAAACTGCACTTTACTGAATTCACTGTGGCTACACATCCGAGTAAATGCTACTCAAAATCAACAGTCAAAGTGGAGTCAGATCAGGTTTCCAATTCTGGCACTTTTTCATCTTCATGATTGTTCACATACTGATATTCTGGCTTACAGAAGTAGTTACAAGCAGTTGAAGATGTACAATCTGGGTATAACCAGAAATCAATGGCAGAAAAATCCCTAAGCAGACAATGAAAAAATGGTGAGAAAACTGAGATAGCTTCCTCTCTATCTACGAGTTTATTGAGAACCTAATATGCTATATTCAGCCAAGCACAGATTTTTAGCCCCAAGATAGCTACATGATGCAAAAGTTAAAAAGAAGCTTATTTACAGATCTAGCCTTGCATAGTTATCAAAACCTTCATGTTCCCAAAAAGCAAACAACTTCTGACTCCATGGGTTTTCTGCAGATCTAGAGATGTCATCTTCATTTTTTCTTCTTCTCCTTTCTTTCTTCTTTCTTTTTCTTCTTCTTTTCTTTACTGAGAAGGCAGGGGAGGTTGTATGAGTGATAGTGTGAGAGAAAGGGCCCAACCAGAATAAACTTAGAAAGAAATGGGTACATTTGTTGCCACTCACTGTTTTTTTTTTTTCACATCTGTTTCATTCTGAGTTGCCTCTGTTTTTCAAGAAGTCAGACTTTATGAATATTCCTAAGAAGTTTGTTCAACATCTTGCAAGATGGAAGATGTTTATGGAAGAGCACTACAAGACTGCTGATGACTGCTCTGTATTGCAAGGTGTGGAGACACTGTGGTGAATATGTAAATGAGCTTTAGCTAATTGATCACCTCTTGACTATAACTACACAGCAATGTAGCAGGGAATTTGGGGTCCTTCAGGGAAGATGATACTTGTCGAGGCTGTGACTAAATGTGACAAATTAGTCCCCAGTTTTGCAGTTCATTTGCAGGTTTGCTTGTTCACAGACAGAATATTTGAGAGGATTTTATTTAGTTACACCTGGGCTACAATGCCAGTAGCCAGAATTGCTGGTAGTATTTCATGCTTACCAAGGTTATTCTCTCACATTAAAAAGTAAGTGTTTGAAAATAAAGTTTATTATGAAGCAAAATAAACTAGTTGGCCTTAGCTAAAAAAAAAAAAGAAAGAAAGAAAGAAAGAAAGAAGTCATGATCCCCTTGTGAAGCTATTAACTTCCTGTAATTTAGCTTGTAGAAAGGCATTTTCAATATGTGCAGTGCTAGTGAACATTTAGAGTGTCTTTGTTTACCACAGAGGATGACCTACATTCTCCTGGAGATCACCTCTCAGGCAGTCTAAAAGTGATTATGGAGTAGTGATACAGCAGCAGCCTGATGAGCAGCATTATTGGTGTGTGGAGTCTTGATGATGCTGGTTGCACTCATTTCCCCATGAGAACACTTGCCTGCTTCTGAGTGCAGTCCTCATTAAAAAGGTGTGTGTTGAAAACTCTTTTCAGCAGATAAAACAGGGAAAAAGGGAAAAAGGGAAACAGGGAAACTCTCCAGGTCTGTGAAGCTGCAGGCTCTTCAGGGGTAGATATTTGGGAGGCACCTGCCAGGTAGATACACAAGAGATTGCCAGGTAGCACAGGGACACAAAACTGGTTTTTGTGTGCCCAGGGATTTTCTAAACTAATGAATTATATTCCACAGGAGACAAGTAAGCATTTGCACCCATGGTTAGTTGTCCAGTTTGCTAGATCACTGCCTGATTTTCATACAGGATTGTTTTGTAGTGAAGAAGTTAACACTTTGCACATTCAATTCACTATTTAGGAAAAAAATGAAGCTATAAACTCCCTGGCATGTTTAAATAAACTTGTCCTTTGTCCAATGTTGTCAGAAAGAAGAACACTTCCACAGGAAAAAAAGGTCACTATATCACTTAGCAGGAATTCCCAAGCCTCTCCAAACCCAGGACATCCATTTTGTTAGCTAAGCACTTGTATTCTTTTAAAGATTTACAGTGATTTATTTTCAGTGTCACTAACAGCATCATCACCACTGGAAGATCCAACTGTACCAAATGTTACTTTAATAAATCATCAACACTGGAAATCAATACTCCAATGATTTGAATCACATGAAACTGTTTCTGTTGCACAGTTTCACCCACAAAGTCAAAACTTCTGCTGTCCAAGTTCATAAAATTCCCATCATCTGCTTAGACCAGAGCCATCAGACACAGCTCCCCAGACTCAATGTCAAACAAACCTTGTGTGTTGATGGATTTTTCTGTTTTTAGGTCAGCCCATCAATGTGTCAGTGATGTTACATTATGGCATTTGCTTCCTCTGAAGTGGCATGAACTGCTGCTTTATTTTGTGTCCTGAAAAGACACCACAGGTTAGGTCTGACCTGCCTTCTTCTCCTCGTCCTGGCTTTCTATCCTAAAGCTCCTGTTTCCTCCTCTGCCTCCTTTGAAGTCTACTCTTGCAGGAAAAATAGGAGGAAAAATAGCTCTATTTGTTGGGGTTTTTTTTCTAGTTTGCTTATGCCACGGCATGACAAATGTGGATGTCTGTAGAGACACAATTGTAATCTGTGCCAGGATGTTTTTGTTGTCATATTGGAGTGGATAGTAGGATATTTTTGTGTTACCTACATTTACCTGCACTGTGGGTAGAATATCTTTGTGCTCACTACATCTTTTTTGCAGTTGCCTGGAAGTCTGGTGGAACTGGTGGTAATTTCTTTTCAAGTTGGCATTACTTCCTACTAGTGATGAGGAAAAAAAATCTCTTGTGACTGAGAAACTGTACATTGGTACAACTTTTGTCACAACTATCAATAAACATGGAGAGAAAATTAGTTATTTGCAGAATCACAGAATGGATAATACAATTATGCCATTATTTTAATGATCAAGGATGTTCTACCTCATCAAGAAAATCCAGACAGCATTTTTCAGAAACTCCTTGTCTTTCTCTTCTCCCACATCTAAATGTTCCATTTTCATCTACTGCTGTTTTCAACAAGAGCATTTAACCCTGAAGATGAAGATGCTGGCAGACAGACAAACTTTCTGTTCTCATGTGATCAATTTTCCAGCTTCAGTTTTAATTTGATAGGAAGTGCCAAAAAGTTTGGGAGTGGCTTGCACTAATTCAGCTGTAATCAGAAATATTGGGTTTTGACTGATTTTGATGCTTGTGGTCCCCTCAAACAGCTGAAAGAAGGCTGGTTTCGTTGGCTAACATTGATAGCTATATTTTAGCATCTTTTTCTTCCTTGTACTCAGCTGTCATCTCTAAAATCTCTTAAATCTAAACACTGGAAAGCCCTGGTGTTATGTGAGTGAGCTGCTGCCACTGGGGAGAGGCAGGAGAGACCCTTCCTTCCCTGTGCTCTGATGATGTTCATCCTACAGGACATTTGGGCTTTTCTCCTCTTCTGTGTGTTTTGCCTCCTTACTTCTGCATGCCAGGCTGACTGCAACAGTGTCAGATTTTAAATTCATACCCATTTTTCCAATTGTTGTGACATTTTGGAGTGAATTCCACCCTTTCACTTTACAGTCATTATCCAGGTTGTAATGAGGAGAGTGAGCAGCTCTTCCTGCCTTGCAGATAGGTAGGGAAAACCACAACAACTTTATGTCAGAATTAGAATCAGAGAGTGTGTTTTGTGTCCATGTCACAGGTGAGACCTCTCCTTGGCAGGACAGGGATGCTTGGAGCATCTGCAAACTCCAGGAGCACCTGCTCTTTTCTGCCTGCTCCCATCTCCAGCACCAAACCTTCCTGTTCTGGACCAGTGAAATCTTCCTGTGTCCATCACTCCCCCTGCTCCTACTTGTCTTTATGCCTTCTGGCCATGCTGTGATGGAAAGGGCTGCCTTAGGGCTATAAGAACCTTTAAAAGGTATTGTGAGGTGTTAGAGCCTTGCAGATTTATGGAGTTGTTGTTGGACATCAGAAGTCTGTGAACTTCATAGACTTTGCCTCAGGGGTTTAAGGGCTCTGAAGGATTTGGGGATATAAAAATGCTTTTAATAACTAGGTAACTCACCTTTAGATCTTCCAAAAAAACCTTTGAAAAAATCGTCATGCTGACCAACTATTATAGATTAAGACAAATTTAGACATGTCTTCTCAAGGCTTTAATTGAAATGTGGTAAATCACTCTGCACCACATTTACTAGCAAGATGTAGATTTATTCCATGTAATGCACAAGGCAGAGATAGAATTATAGTTGAGAGTATGAAATTAGGTGTATCTATAACCAGGCAAGAGTGATCTATATTAGAAATTGTACCTTAAAAATTATACAAAAGGTATTTTTTTTTTTTAACCAATATCTGGAGTACAGATTCTAGCTCTGATATTCCTCAGGATGGCAAATGGTCACAGCTACTGTCCAGTGACCAGAAAGAGAAAAAAGTCACTGTTATCCTTGGTGTTAATTGAGTTTACAGGTTAGTTCAACAGTTCAACTCAGAGAGGAAGAACATAATTTGCTCACGTGTCTGAGGACTGGAGGAGTCTTGCAAATCAAGGCTTGACAGAGGTATTATGTTGGATTAAGGCAGTGGCTCCATGTGAGCTGCTCTGGGCACAGAGTCCCAGCTGCTTGCACTTCTTGTTCTGTGCTATTGCTACTGAAATCTTCTTATGAGGACAGATTTGATTGAGAGAGTCATCATTCAAAAATGTAATAAAGTCAGGGGCATGGAGGAGCAGAGGTCACTGAAATGTTATTAGTTACCTGTTATTTAGTTGGAGATTATCTTGTACTCATTGCAAATTGAACAAACTAGTCCTGCCTCTTTCTTCTGGCTGTATTGGGCAAGGGAAACAAATGTAATCAAAGGAAATCAGTTAGTGATTAATTATAAGAATTGGGTTAAGACTGAGCATGGTGTCTGGAAACTCAGTCATAGCAGTGAGGTTTGTCACCCTGGACAATTAAATGGAGTTTCAGCTTTTGACAAACATGCTTTTATACAATGCAAGGTAAAAGGGATCCTGTTTCTAAGCCACACAAGAAAATTTTGGTGATATGGGGTTTAAATATCAACCTGAAGAAGTTCATTTGCTACCTCAGAAATTCCGCAGAAAAAAATAGCAAATCAGACAGCACATAGAATGATGTAAAACCCCCTGAACTTCAAAATCCAAAACATCACATTCATAGTCTGACTCTAAAAAACCACTTATTTGTGATTTTTTTTTCACACTTTGAAAAGGAAGTTCTGTAGTCAATCACAATCAAAGGGACCTCAGATCTTCTCTAGCTCTCTCCAATAAGTAGCTGATTTCATTTACCTACTCCTATACCAGCACAGGCCACAGTAATAAAATAATGACAAAGCTGCACTTGAGGGATTGTATCACCCACAGCTTTCATTTCCTATTTCTTGAGCAGTTATTAATGTATAAGCAGGCTTTCCTTATTATCCCAAGGCAGATTGGTTTCTCTAAGAACCTGTGATGAGAGACTTTCAAAAAGCCTGCTGAGATTCACATTCACTTTTACCTAATATGTTTGAATTGGAGTGGTTTTATAAAAAACAGTTGCGAGATAAACATTCCTGTACTTCTGTATGTTAATTTAAAATTCAGGTTTTCTCTGTGGGGAAAGAAGCATGCAGGAAAGCAGGAGGAAGGGTGACCTTAAAGAAGGTGTTTAACAAACCAGGTGCACTACAACAACTTTATCTTTTGAAATTTTGAAAGTTAAAGATGTGTTTCCTTATATGAAACAGGGTTAATGGCTCTGAAAAAGTGCTGCCAGGGGCTGTCTGCTTTCAACCAACAGTTCTTAAGATGGCAAAATATTCAAGCTTTTCACACAATTAGAAGTTCGAAATACCATAAAGCAAAGAAGTAATGAATATTCAGATATTTCTAATGTCACATCAGGTAAATGGTACAGAATATTATAGTAAAATTAGGATCCATATCAGCCTGTTCCTCAGTCTCCTAATGAAACCTGTAGGCAAACACAGACTTGTGGAAAAGGAGAAAGCCAGTTTACATGGACAGTGAAGCTCTGATAGGAGAATATAAATCTTTGTGAATAATAGAACCAGAATTTTCTTCTCTCATCCTTCAGTTTTAGAGGCATTCCTCTCTCAGGGCTTTGCTCTCATCTCCAGACAATGGCAGCAAAAAAAAAAAAAAGAGAAACTAAAAACCTTCATGCAGCATCAAAAACTACTCCAGATGTGTGGTCCTGCTTCTGCAGCTACTGTCATCACCAGGACACTGCTGCCTACTGAGGAAAGGATGTTTGTCAAAGCACTGCTAAAAATGTACCCTCTATCTTTCTGGTGATGCTACTATTAAATTGTATGTCTATCTTTTGCTAAAACCAAGACATTTTCAGGGACACATTCTTAAAGAAAAAGAAACAAATTTTAAATCTTGCCAATGGAGAAGTATAGAAAAATTAAAGTTGAATTATGAGATCCTTAATAGACATTGTTTACAGCAGAAGAAATTTCCTCACTCTTAAGCAGATAAAATAGCTTCCCTTTTAAAATGTATTCATATTTGACCATTTATGAATGCTTTGTATTACCCAGGATTAAAACAGAGGGGCTCAACTTGTCCTAAGAGCCCCTCTGCGCTTTTGCAAACCTATTTTGGAAAGCTGTGTCTGAGTAGCTTAAACAACTCTTGTTTAATTTCTTATTTTTTCCTCTGCTATCTGACTTCCTAATTTATTTTTTCCTTTATTGAACAAGGAATTTAGACACGGATGAGTTATCCTATCCTGCTATTCTTCCCCCACCTCCACCATTTTAAATATGGTTTTCTACAGCATGGCCTGTAGCAAGACTAGTCATGATCCCCAAAAAGTGTCAAAAAGGATGTAGATGTTAAAAGGTTCAGTTACACTCTCTTATTTTCTTATGCTGTGCTTTAAATTTCAGAAATTAGCAGTGCATACTAGACCCTACCTGATAAAAAAAAAAAGGTGTATGACACAGGATATTTTGGATTCTCTCTTAAGGATTGTGTTAAGCTGGGATCTTGAGATGGAAAGCAAAGGAAAGATACGTACACAGTATTGCCCTGGAGAATGGGGGGGTTTGGAAAGTCCAGAAGAAAGAACTGATTTGTTTTCCATAGCACTTCATTTGACATTACACTGGTGTATTTCTGAAGAGGACAAAGGTGTGTTAAATCATCTGGATGTAGATTCCAAGCTACAAATGCCTGTAGAAACAGCAGGTCCAGAATTTTTGTCTTGAGGACTCATTTATTAACATTGCCAATGTTGTCTCTGAGGATCAGCACTGGTTACTCAGGACTGTTCTTCCAATCAGTGGGGTTTGGAGCTGGGTGGAAACCAGACCCTTCCAGATGTCCAGAAAACTGCTGCTACAACCTCTCCCCACACTTTTTGTCTTGACATGAAGTGTCCAAATGAGGATGAAACAGGAATTTAGCATAGAGAAATCTCTATTGGTAAGCAAAGAGGATGACAAAAGTTTTTCATCAGTGCTAATGTGAATTAGGCTTGAACTGGAGAGCATTTGTTATGGAAGCACACTCAATTCCTTTTTATAAGTTTTCTAGTGGGTAGAAAAGTTAATTTATGGATTTTGCCATAGATGTTTCACCTCTTCAAAGTGTAATATTTCTTAAGTGACATTAATTCACGAAACTGCATTTTGTAAACCAATTATCACTAATTTGCAAAACTTTTCCTTGCTCTTGAAATATATGAGTTCACCCACTATCAGTACTTGTCAGATTTCAAGGTGTACTTATCAGTTAATTAAGTCTAAGGAATAAATGTAGCAACAAACTGGTTTTATTAGAAAACTAGGTTGCTGACAATGAGCAAGGAAAAGAATTACAGTGAGGAGCAGAAGTGTTCTTTCTCTTTTCTATGGAGACAGAAGTGCTGTGAGTTGTCAGGACCTCCTCTGCACCATTTCATGGTGAAAGATCAGCATCCAGTCTCCTGCTCTTCGTCAAATCTTCCTCTTCCATTTCTGATGTCCAGAATATTTATGGGAGGTCATCATATTTTCACAGCCTCTATAAATCATTTTTAATTACTTGTACATATGCAGAAACAGCAATTTAGGGCTTGTGGAACCTAATCTTTTGCACCAGATTTAGTTAGTTCTTTGCAATATTAATACTGCTAATTTATACATGGGTGAGCTCTGAAACAATTTGTTCTATAGGAAAGGAGATTTTGCAAATAATAATTTAGTTAACTATAGTCATATTTCATGATAATTTGAAAAAGAATGTGTTTGGGTTTTGATTGCCATTTATGGGTGCATTAATTTACAATAGTGCAAAAGACCCTTCTCTCTGGTAGCAGTTAATTTTCAACTTTTTTGTGGCAAAGATCCACACACAAATTCAAAAAAATGGGTAAGTCAGGCCTGCAAGATCTCAGAAAAACACTAGAGCCACAGTATGCACATATCTAATGCAAGTCTGGTTTAATAATGCTTTAATTACATGTTAATTATTTATTCATTAAATTGTTTATCCTCATATTTTATCAGAATTCCCAGGAGTCCCTGCCTAGAAGCTGCAGTTCTTTAGTGGTTGACAGAACACCAGGCAGTGTAGTGATGAAGTCTGTAATTATATTTAAGCCAAAGTTGATGGGATGACACTTTTAGGTGGGTGAGGAGGTCTTTGAAATTTCACAGCATCCAAATTTGTGAAATTTAAAGCTTCTCTGACACCCTAAAAGTAAAGCCAGTACATTACTAAGGAGCAAGTACTGAAGTGCAAATTTAGCACTGCAGTTGTCTTGATCACATCATAGTTCATTTTGAAGTATTAAAAAAAAAGAATATCTCTCAGAGATGTCTTCCCCTCACCCATGGAAGAGTCCTCCTGTTGAATAAGTCCTTTAAACACATTTTTCCTTAAGGTGCACAAAGCAAGCTCATCCCCAAAGTTCTCTGGAGTGTGATAAGCAGTGCTGTGCCTCAGCACAGTGTAATCAGGAGTGTTTTGTTCTGAGATGTTTTGTGCTGAATCACAAGATGTGATTTAGGCCTTATGAACTGTGCACTGAACACCTGCCTGAAACCTGCTATGAGTGAGGGGGCTTTATATGGTTGGCTAAATCAAGCTCATTCATTCATTTTCTTCTTTCCTGCACTGCTTTCTCTTTTAAAATTATAATATGCAAAAGATGATGTGGCACTATCATAGTGGCTTGGCCTGTTTTTCTGTACATTCAGCACTAAAAACACGATATTTTGTAACATTATTAATCCCCATGTTCTCAGAGTTTAATACTGTATAATGATTTTACCTCTTTTATTGTTAGCAGGCAGTCTCCAGGCTACCTTATTTTTATGCAGGTTATTAAAAAAGAAAGACAGAATAAGATGTTGGATACTGAGCTTTATTCAAAATCTGCCCTTTCTGAGCTTGCCTCCATTATTTTTCATATTTTTCTCTGCCATGTCAGGTTCATACAGAGGAGTCACCAAATCTTATACTGCATGAAGTGACAGCAATGCACTTTAGATTATAGTCAGCAATTGAAACCCCTGGAAAAAGTTTCTTGATTCCAGATTTTGGAGGGGGCAGGAGGGCAGGGGTGGGAAAACCATAATCAAATTTATTTATTCAGTAGATTAATTAGTAAACAAGGTCTTTCATGAATATAGTGAGTTAATTCCCAGGTCAGCAGAAAACTGAGATCTTTACACAGTCTGTAAAGTAGCACCTGGCCCTTGCAGAGACCCAGTGGGTCCACAGTAAACTGTTCATTTGTTCTCTACTGGGCCTTCCTACAAATTTAATATTTCTACTGCTTTACTACCATAGCCACCATTTACTGCTGTTTCCTGTGAGAATTTCCTTCTCCTGCTGGAAGAGGAGTGATTTTTCCCAAGATTTTGAACAGGTAAATCTTTAAGATGCAGAGGTGGGTGCAGTGAGATTCTGCCCACGGACATGGGATTGTGCTCTGATCCACAGTGCTGCTGAAGGGACAATTCCAACTCCCAGGTAAAATATTCCTCTGCATCCTTCCTGGCCAAGATTTGTTTGCAGGTGTTCTCCTCATCCCTGTTATAAGACAGACAGATGGGTGTTTATGGGATGTTTCAGATCTGCACGGTTCCTTCTACCTTGAGTTTTATGAACCTCCGCTGGTTTTTAATTTCTTGACAACCAGGCTGCTGTAAACAACTCATATTTTATGCATATATGAAATGTAATCATGAGTTTTATGGTGTTATTGATTGATGGCCTTCACGACTTGAGCAGAGAGGGTTGGAAGACTTGAGACCTGGCAGGAATGGATGGCTGCTTTGTGGTACTTGGGATCTTTGCAACATGCTTTATGTCTCCACAGTGATTTCTCAAAATAAATTTGGTCTGCTGCTCAATAACCCCTAAGTTGCTGGTGAATATATCAACAAACTCAGCTTTCAAAGGTAGGCTCCCTAAGAGAGGGATCAAACTCTGCAAGTTTTCAGACCCCTTTGCCACATTTTATCACATGGTTATTGTTCTCTCTGGATATCTTTAGATGCTACCAAATTTTGGCTGACTGCTATAGCCATGACCTGGCTAGGGAGAAATCCAGAAGAATTCTAAACCCTTTTTCTATATCCTAGAGGATAGTAAAAGTTCAGTGCCAAAGCCCAGAATTCCACAAAGGCTCAGATGCAGGCTCACTTTTACAAGGACCTGCACTATTTTTCAACCATAGGATGGAAGTTCACTTTTTATATAGATAATTCACAGGCTCTGTATCTGAAATATCTGATAGTTGAGGCTGGTCATGTAAACAACTTCATGGCAGCTTAGAGTGAGAGCTGGTTAGAAATACTTGAAAATTCCATTTATTTTATCTTTGAAAGAGAGTGGCAAGAAAATTACTAACTGCTTCTATATTATGATCAGTTTTGGCACCTATAGATGGAAGAGAGAGTAAATAGTGTGTTTTTATCTTCTGCTGAGAAAAATACATGCACACAGCTCCCTCCCCTCTCTCTCTCTCTCTCTCTCTCTTTCTTTCCCTGTTTGCCTCCCTCCCTCTGCCCCCTCTTCCCCCCACCTCTCTCTCCCTCTCTCCTAATTGGGAGTGTCTGAAGGGAGCATTAAAGAAAGACTGAGAGAGAATTTACAAGGGCTTGGAGTGTCAGGAGAAGGGGGAATGGCTTCAGACTGAAGGAAAGTTTAGATCAGATATTAGGAGGATGTTCTTTGCTATGAGGCTGGGGAGACCCTGGCACAGGGTGCCCAGAGAAGCTGTGGTTGCCCCATCCCTGGAAGTGCCCAAGGCCAGGTTGGATGGGGCTTGGAGCAACCTGGGATAGTGGAAGGTGTCCCTGACCATGGAATGATCTTTAAGGTCCCTCCCAACCAAATATTCTATGTTTCTATGATTATTTTTTTAATTTCCAAAGACAAGCATATTTCTCCATCGTGAGAACTGACAGCCAAGTCCGTCCAAGTCCACCAGGGTTCCTGATTACTTTGAAAATGTCTTAAATTCCCAAGTGGGCTTTCTGAGGCTGTGTCATCAGATGCACTGAAATGCAGGAATGATGATGATGGAATCCTGCTGCAAACCTCTCAGCCCTTTCTGACATTTGAGTGGGAGTGTGGGATGTGTGCTTTTGTCCTTTGGGGTTCACTTTTTTTTATTTTTTTAACTAATTCTGTGCAGAACCATTTAATGTGGAATGCAGCTTATTTTGTGGAGTCAGTCTACTTTTTAAACGTTGGTGAGGCTGCCTGCAGGCACTGTGTTTATTGTGCCTCTCATGTAAATAAAATGTTGTCCTTCTGCTCAAGTGACTCCTCACACATGGATTAATGTATTTCAATAGACAGGGAAGCCTTGCTGAATTCACTCACCTCAGGGTAACTAAGGAGATGTTTTTGGGATGGCAGAGTGGATGCAACTAATGCAGTAGTTGGGTATCAACACCACATTCTTCTCTCAGTTCAAGTATAATAAGCTGACATTTTTTCTCCCTAATTACTTTCCTACATTTCTTCAACACGGCAATCATTCTTTTTCAGAGATTCTAGTTTTGCACTGCAGACCCCCTTTAAAGTTATTTTACTGAGGAAACAAAAAAAAAAAAGGTTCAAGCTGGCCTGTGAGTACAACATATTCTTAAAAAAACACTTTTATTCTGTGGCAAAGCCTATTGTTTTGTCAGAGAACTTCACTCACTTCAGAAAGATTTGTGCAGAATTGCAGGTGTTCTTTTTTCTTTTTGTTTGTCAGGATATAGATGTATTCTCTTTGCAAAGGAGTTAGTTACTATTGAGTTGCTATAATATTTTTCTTTCCATTTAGATTTTTTTTCAGTCTTTTTTTTTCCTTTTTTTCTCCCATTTCTGTCTTGAAAATAGATAGGAGTGCAAGTGTACATTCAAGATTAGATGAACAAAAGTGGTGCTCACTATTCCACTGAAAAATTGTCCTTAGCTGAGCACCAATTTGGCAACTTTGGGATGTAAATGACATTAGATTAAAAACATTGGGTCCCAGTGCCCTTTTCATTCCATTAAGAGCTAACATGTGCATAATTATGAAAGCAAATGTGCAGGAGGCAATCATGTAAATACCAATAAAGGTTTCTTAGTGGCAAAG
This sequence comes from Climacteris rufus, assembly GCA_013398175.1. Lineage (NCBI taxonomy): Eukaryota > Metazoa > Chordata > Aves > Passeriformes > Climacteridae > Climacteris > Climacteris rufus. Next base: position 181,045 of record VZRZ01003591.1, read on the forward strand.
CTGATTTCATGTAAATAACTCATCTTAATTTGTTTTAATTAAAAAAATGTCTAATTGCAGAGAGCAGCTTACGTTGATCAGCATGTTCAGATGAATGCTGGTATAGGTCAGCCATAAATAAATGAGGAAAATATAAAGAAATTTTAAAAAATAGTGTCAGATAAGTAGAGTTGATTTAGAATACTGGCACTGAATAAATATTGCTGGATTCATCCCAACCAGTTAGAAAGTGAAGGAGACCTGAAAATAGTTAAATTAAAAAAAAAAAAGTTTTAAAAAATAAAAAAAAAAATTAAAAAAAAAAAAAAAAAAAAAAAAAAAAAAAAAAAAACAAAACACACCCCATTACCCCCCNGTTTTAAAAAATAAAAACAAAAATTAAAAAAAAAAGGAGAAAAACCCAACACATTCCATCATTGCCTGCCCTCCCTTCCTCACTCTCTCCTTCCATTCCCTTCATGTGTTCTTCTTGCTACTCGGAACAGCAAGCAAAGGTTTAGTCTTAGTAACACAAATTTTTCAGATATTTTTAAAAATAACAGCGACCTAGTGGAGATTTGATTATTTTCTAGAAAATAACAGGAAACCTGCCTTTTCCTGTTACTCAGGAGAGAAAAAAAAATTTTCAAAAGAGAATTTCACAATAGAAGGGACTATATGTTAACTAAGTGAATTTCCTAATTTCTACTCTTCTTATAATAATTCAAATATTTTAAAAATACTTTGACAATCAAAGATTAGCAGAACCATCACCACTAAGGAAAAACAATACAGAATGAATAGATCAAGGTAGGGGTTTTATCCCACAACGTGAACTAAAGTTCACTTAAGAACAGATAAGAATTTTCTTTTGATTTTTAAATGACATGATTTTCCTTCTGTTCTTTGAAGACAAGATTTATGTGATCACATTGTTTGTCTCCTGCTCCAACAAACTTTGGACCTTTCAAGTGATTTTAAGCCAAATTTGACAAAGGATTAGAGCTCTCAAAGCCTTCATAAAAGAAATTGTCAAATAAAGGTGGCAAAGAAGAAAGGAGAAGATGATGGTGAGCTGTGAATTTGATGCCATTGTTAAATATGAGAGAATCTACCAATGTTCTCATGTGAATATTGTCCTTTTTTTACATACTGTACAGAAGATGAAATAAAACAACCTACTCCAAAAAATACTGAAATGTGTATTTATGGTGTAAGTATCACCAAATTTTTAAGGAGGTCCATGTGGTTTTTGTGCAGCAGTTTTTGATATTAGTGGATTCCTACAAAGAAGTGGAACAACTTCAATGGCTCATAGAAGCTGACAGCTTCTCAGTCCACCTCTGGCACTCTCAGAGGTGAAAACATATAGAAACTTCATGTTCAAATTGTTGCTTTTTTTTGGCTCAATGCAGGCATTTTCCCAACATAACCTGAGTTCCCTAAATGCCTTGGGTGTCTCGTTAGCACCAATGAGTATTTAATTGCTCACTGGGGATAGAGCACTTTGAACTGTGCACCACAAACTGCCTCTGCAGCTCCGCGAGGAGCACACTACAGGGAAGATGTAAATGAAACAGTCTGAACTTGCTGACAGGATATCACCATAGAAAATTGGGCTCTATTGTAGTATTTAAAAGAGGAAGTTTAGCATTTCATAGGAGAAGGAGATAATTTCCTAAAAACTCGACGGTTCTAAATTCCGAAGTCAAGACCAAAGCTCAGAAAAGAAAAACAATTGTGCATTCACACAGCCCAGGAAAAATATTTATTAATGAGTTAATGAGTTTTATTTCTCATTAACCTATTCTGATGTGGTTGGTAACAAATTAAATCAGTCTTCCCAAGCTGAGTCTGTTTTGCCAGTGACAGTACCTGGTGAGTGGTCTCTCCTGCCCTTATCTCCACAGATGAGCCTTTTGTTATATTTTCTCTCCCCTGGCCAGATGCAGAGGGGAATGGTAGAGCAGCTTTGGTGGGCACCTTGTGTCCAGCCAGGGTCAACACACTACAGTCTAGAAGGCCACAGCTGAAGCTGCGTTGTTTAAATTATTATAAGAAAAAAAAGCTTTCAATCAAGGCCACTCTTTCAGTGACAGAAGATGGAACAGTTTACTGGTTTATATCTTTTCCCCAGATATTATTATCCTCAGCCATACATCATTCTGCTGTATTTTCACAAAAAGCAATTGATTTAAACATGACTTGGGAGGTAGAAGGATGTTCAGCTGAGTGATTGCTCTGTAGAATCATAGGCTGTGCTTAGGAGCTGTGGGAAAACATACAAGTTGTTAAACATATTATAGATTTACTCTCTTATGTGGATGTGTCATTACCAGTGGCTGCAAGAAGCTGTAGCTTCTGAGTGAAGACAGCTTCTTCTTTTAAAGATGCAGGCCTTGTTCTTCTACCCAAATAGGTTCTGGTGCATTGGGATTTGTGTTTGTGGTCAGGTCCACATATACAAGCAGTATGTCTGCATTCCTCCATCCAAAAAAAAATCCTCCTATAAAAGAAAAAAAAAAAGGAAATTTTCTTGCAGTACCTCTGAATCTGAGAGACAGTTCAGTGGGAGAGACTGAGAGTTACACTCCACTGCACAGTGAGATCAATTGGCTTTCTCTTTGAAAATGAAGTCACACAAAAGCACAGCAGGGCAGATCTTCTCTGCTTCCTAGTTTTGCTGTACCTTCAGCAGAATCCTATTTACAGCCAGCAATGGATTGAAAAGAATATCTAGCTGAGATCAGCACTTACTAGCAGGCTGGCCTCCCGGTTGATAGATAAAGTACAAGTTTTCCTTAGAGGTTCAATAAGGAGGACTGAAATTGATGTCTTTACCCCTGTGGTACCTGCTGGTATTTTCAGCTGAGAAAATAAAATATGGCTCCCTATCCTTGAAAGCATAAAAAGTAGATACACCTGCCCCAGAGTTTAGCAGCAGCATTTTATTTATGCAGCTGCAAAGCATACTCATGTCTTTAAATGTATCACCTGGAAGAGTAAATACAAATATTTGGAAAATATTGAGAGTTTGCTGAGGAGTTAGAGGTAAAATGGTTGGGAGCTATGCTACCCTAAAATTCAGAGTTTATCAGGCTTTACCTGGGGAGAGGTGTTGCTCAAGGGGGGAGAGGAAGATAGGACAAGGTTTTATCTTGCTGGCAGCATTTTCCCATCAACCTTGCCCCAAATCCTTTGCAAGAAATGTTATGTTTTTCTAAAAGCCTTGACTTAGCAAGTCAGTGTGCTGAGAAATGTATTGTGGGTCTCAGTGAAATGAGTCTTTTGACTATGAGTATCAGCTTTTACTTAAAATAGCATCATTGTCATTCCAGAGGAGGGGGTAAATAACAGCTGAGTCTCAAGGAAAAAAATCAGCCATCAGCATGTTCTGCAAACATAGATGAGAAATGTCCATTATAATAACTGTAAACATCCTGTGCATATATAGAGTTGCAATACAAGCAAAGCAGTGTAAATGCTAAAACCCCCAGTCCAGGGGAAAAAAAATCAATCTCAGCTTTTCCCCATAAGGATGTTGCTGTGCTGAGTGTTGTCTCTGGGTACCTGTCACCTTTCAGAGCTGGTTTGTGTGGGGAAAGGCAGATGAGGCCCATGCTTTGCCAGTAAGCAGCACATTGTGGGCATTGAAAAACACCAGGGATGGGATCCAGCTCATCCATCTGAGCCAGCTGTGGGTGAAAAAGGCAGTTCTGGTGTTATGTCTGCAAACAAGGTATTATTAGAGCTGATAATCACTGAGCTGCCTAATAAACCCGTTGGCATTCAGTTTGTTCTTGAGTACACAAAAAACTGTGAATAAAACACAGAGAAAAGTGTGTTGAAGAGGGATGCTAGCATGAAACCAAGGACACCTCTGAACAGCATCACTGTGCTCCAGTCACTGGCATTTTGTTGTACCACACACAGCCCTAAAGACATGAGATATGTCTGATGATGCAGTGCTTCACTGCTTGTGCAAAACCAACATTTCAGCAACTGGCAGACACAAAATGAGCCAAAAATATCAATACACCTCTGAGACAAATTTACCTCTGCCAGAGGACTTTTTTATCCACCCAGTCATTAAAATATGGCCAAGCAGTAAGGGGCTGTGAGTCCAGCACCTCAGACTTTTACCCATTGTGCACAGGCTTTAAATAAAATCAGATTTAGTCTCCTATTCTCCCTGCTTACCTCCCAGTTTAGGTCTTTTTCCTTTGCAGCTGATCACAGGCTGTAGCCGTCTCCTCCTTGATGGATTGAAGTTGTCTCTTTGCTACAGTCTATCCAGTGGGACCACTAGAGAAATTGATCTTTTCCCCAAATCCTGCCTCTTACTTATTTCCTCTTGCTGGATAACTTTTATATGTGTATCTCAGAATGCACAGGCTTCCCCACACTCAGATTGTAACTTTTGGTCAGCTGAAATTGTGGGAAGCCTGTAGCACCAGCAGACATGAAAGTGCCCCTGTTGTTCAATTTTTCCAGCACAGACCAGCACTGATTTTCCTCTGTTCAGCTGAAATCTTAAGGAGTCTTCAGACAACCAGAATGACACAAATAAACTTGTCATGAGAGTGTTCCATGGATGACTTCCAAATACATTGGGTACTTGAGCAACAATATGTATGTGTTGATCTTGACTGCCTGTGAAGGAGGACTCTTACAAAAACATATTCTTATGAAAAATGTTTTCTTGAATTTGCATTCAAACCAGAAAATTCCACTTGCAGAATCACCTGTGCTACTTCCTACAACTCATTACTGTGTTTGATGGTGTTAATTTTTAATTTTAACTCTGGCTTGCAGTTTTCCAGCTGCTGTGTGTGAACTTGTTTGTCTACAATTAGGTTCATTCTAACAATGTTCCCTAAATTAGGAACAAAAAGAAAGGAAAATAGTATTCAGAAAATATCACATTGTCATTGGATGTACAGGGCAACTACAATTCTGGGTTGGTTTTTGTTTTCTTCAACAAGATAAAAAACCTCAAACCCCCAAGCCCATGTTCCAAGTGCTGAAATTTGGAGGAAAAAATGTTTCTAGAGTAATGCCTTATGCTTTTAATGAGTTATGCTTTTAAATAGCATGTGTGACAAAATCACTGTAAAATGAGATGCATCAAATAGAGGGAAGAAATCAGGGTTTTTTTTAAACCACTGAAGATGAGCCCAGCTATAGTATATGAGTTTGTATACATATATATATATACACATACACACACACATATGCACATTATATACACATATATATGCAAACACACACATATATATACATATATTACTCATATATATATAGATATATATAAATATATACAGACATACACAAAACCATGGTCTTTTTTGTGTAGATTTCCTCTATAATGAAAGGGCAGAAAAAAATCCTTTTTAGGATGTGATTTTTCTGATTATCTTCTAATTCAAGGTGAGATGAATCATACACTACAAACACTGATTTCTCCCCACTGAGAAAGGGCTTTGTATTTTCTCCATATAACAAAATAAGAATAAAATATTCAAATACAGATGTCTTCACTTGGACCAAGTAGAACTAAATAGAATCCTATTCCCACATGCTTCAAAACCTGAAAAAAATTTTCCTGTAGTCATAATTGCATATTTATAATATCCACAAGTGTTGCCAGGCTTGCAAATCTTTTAATACAAGCACAAGCTCAATCTGAGTGTCAAGTCACATATTTTACAGTCTGAATGGGAACGACATAGTCCTGAAAATCTGTCCCTCCCTGCAGCTGCTGAGCCCACCAGAACACTGAATTGCACTGATACATCTGACATGAGTGAGAGAAATGTGCCTCCTCCACAACACACAGAACAACTCTAACAGAAGCAGCTGTTTGGGAAGCGCTCTGTTTGCTCTGGATTATGAAGGGACTGGTGAGATGAGAATGAATGTCTTGGCTGAGTTCAACAAGAAAATGTCCCTGTGTTAACTTGGATGGACAGGTTCTGGCAAGGTTCACTGTCTCAGCTCATTTTCAGGACTTTGGGAGAGTTTCAACCTCATCCTCAATTAATCATTGCTCTGCTGTTGAAATCATTGAGTCCTCACCAGTTGCTCTCTGGTGATACATGACTTTTTATCCATTTCTGTAAAAAGGAATGATTTCTTCTTGTTCAAAATCACTTCAGAAAGGCTATATAATTTATCTGGTTTTACTACTTAGGAATTTTTCCTGTTTTCTTTGGAAAAAATTCTCTCCAAGTGATCCTTCACATCCCTCTACGAATGTGCTCCAGCCTTGAGACATGTTTTATATGGAGGCCCTTTTTGAACTGAAGCATGCATCACACACTGGAATAAAATCAAAGAGCTTTAGGGAAGCAATGAGTAAAACCGTGAAGGGCTCAAAACCAAACAAACACAGAGAGGTGGGAAAATCAAGATGGTGGTGGCCTGGATCTGAAAGTCAATGAGTGCTTGATGTTGCTCATTCTTAACCTTTGGCATCTATACCTGTTTTTCTTCCTGTTCTTGGAGAACTTCTGCAGTACAACATATCAAAAAGGCATTTTGTTTTATAAATTTAGTCCAGACTTTTCTTCAGAATGCCTGCACTTCATAAAATGAAACAAGTGGAACAAACCCCAGCACCCATCAAATTCTGTTTTGATCTTCAGGCACAGTCTCAATTATTATTAAAATGAGGTTGGTTATTAGAAAACAGCACATAGCATTTACACTTTTCTTTCTGCTTTTGCAAACTTTTCGAATTTATATTGAAGATTAAGGATATCTCTGTCCCATCAGAAATCCTTTCCATCAAATGTATTTACATAGCACTGATAAACTAATACTGAAAGGCATTTGAACATTCATTAATATTGTGTTCTGGATAGTTTTTTTTTAATTGACTCATTAAAAGAAGTGTGATTCCAGATTTGTAATTTTAGAGATAATAGTCTTGTCTAGATACATTTACATTACAAGCTATAGACCCCCATTTCTCTGGGACAACACCTCAGCTGTAAGATTTTTTTGTCTGTCAGTCATTTTTTCTCTAATTTGACTCAGAACTTCCCATGGTTAGAATAGTTATTTTAAAATAGTCATATCATGTGAATCTGAACAAAGGCATCTTGGCCACCGTACCTAGGTCAGCCTGTCAATGTTTTTTTGAGATGTGTTAGCTGTTAAATTCAGTAATATCGGGCACTGTTTTCTCTCTGAGTTGCTGTGTTTCTCGCAGGCAATCTTGGTTTCAGTAGCTCATTCTTGCTACCTTTTGATAGCAACTGAAAGGTTGTCCCACAACCCTAAAGAAAACATATCCAAGGAGGAAACCTGTAATTTTATTCTGATCTAGAGAAATTAAATATGCAAATCCATACTCTTCATAAAAACAATCACAATGTGCTGATAAAGACTCCAAGGGGACAGAGTCCTTTTTTTAAATAAGTGTTGAAATCTCTCCAGTAAATTGTGTCTTCTGCTAATATTTCACTTATTCTTTCAACATTTTTCCACTTTCCTGGAATTGGAAGTACTTAAATCAGGAATAAATAATGGGACTGAAACCACAGGTATTTATTGTAGGAATCAGAAATATTTTCCCCAATGTTTATTCTTAATTAATAAAACATTTACAGGTCTCTCTAGAAGGAAAGGAACTTTATCTTTCTTTTAACACTTTAATGAACAGCTCCAGAGTAAAAATGAAGACTAGACATCCTTTTGGTTTATTTAAAGATGCTACCTGTTATGTGAATGAGATCAGTGAATGTTTTTCCCCAGACTTTGCTGGGATTAAATCAGTCATGCTGATTTAATGAAATCATCTGATTTCATGACAGACTTGCAGAATATCCTAGTGAACACAGTGTCTGCATTCCCAGCATCTTTTTATCTAAAAATCCCAAAAAGGGATGACTGGAGCACGTAGTGAACAGTTTTGAATAAGACAAGGTATATCATTTACTTGATCAAAATTCTTTCAACTTCTAATGGTTTAAAACAGTATTATACTCACATTTTGCAACAGATTTTTTTCCCCATTCCAAGAGAAAGTCAGGAGCATGTTGCTTCTGATCTGTTTTCACAAAAATGGTTTAAAGATCTGTTATAGAGAAGCGTCACTACCTTAATCTGTATTTGGCTAATTAAGGATACCTCAAAGCATGTTAGAGCATTAACCACAATCTAACCAAATCTAAATGTTTAAAACCATTGGTCTGCATTAGGAGCTTTGTGAGATTTCTAAAGATGTTCCACTGTGCTGTCACACTTTTGCTTGGTTTCCTTGCAGACAGGATTGCTTTGGCATCAATTAGAGACTGTAATCCCACTCACTGTTTTCTCAGGTATTTGTCCCTAACAGTAATTTTTGTTTGTTTCTGATTTACTCTTATTTATTTTGATGCTGTGAAGTGATCAATGCTGGCTTTGCTGTCAAGAGATTTCATTTGTGTATGAATTCCTCACTTTCCTTTCATAAGCTTGATTTATGACTTGCCTTTGAACCTATCCATTTTATCTTGTACTAACTGTGAATTGGAGATAGAGCTGTACTAATTTGTCATCTTTTGATACAAAAAGTTTTCTCCTCCATGTTTCCCTTTCATTCACTGTGAAATGTACAGCTTAGACTGAGGCAGACTGTCCACTCTGCCAGTTTATGACACCTGGTGACATCTAAGGAATAGATGTGTGTTCAAATAAAACTCTTCCTCATACAGGGAATTCCTAAATGGGAAGAAATATAAAGACACTCTGTTTGCTGGGAGCACCATTTGCCAACTTGCCTTGGCTGGAAAACCACCCAAGGCATCTCAGAAGGATAATGAGGAAAAAAAAACACCCTAAAAGCTGTAACTAGTGCTTTTTCTTTTCATATTTTTAATATTTAAAATTTACTTGAACTCTCTGAAGAGGTAAAAATTTGGCCAACCTGAGGCCCTTTCCTGCCATTCACTGAAGAGTTGGACTTGAGGAACCTTGTGGGTCCCTTCCAGCTCAGAATACTCTCTGATAATTGGGAAAATCAACAGCTAAAAAATCATGAATATAAAACCACCTGTTTGGCATAACCCTACTTATTATATGAGAATGTAAATATAGTCAAAAGGAGGTGATCAGTAATTAGTTCCATTAAAAAGAAATCTGAGTCTCTACATTGTGATGTAAAACACTGTTTGTATCCTTGGGATGGGCTGTAGAGTTCTCTTTCTAAACTGAATTTCTTTCTAGGGTGTGTTCCATTGAGTTAACCTCTGTCTTCAGCAGTCCTGAGCAAACTTATTGCATGATTTACTTTTTAATTACTTATTTGGATAGGCTTTCTGTGCAGCTCCTTACTTGGCTAATATTAAGATATGAAGTCTAGTCATATCCATATATGAGATTTAAACTGTAAGACAGAGCACCCCAGAGGTTCATATTAACTTTATTTAATTCAGCAAGGTTTTGCAGAAATGGTTTTGGAGAAATGTAGCTTTTATCATTACAGAAATAATAAATAAAAGAAATTAAAGGCTCATTAACCTGACCTTACCTTGTCCCAGAAAAGAAGTTTGCTCAGGTGCTGACTTCAGAAGCTGCATTACAGTTTGGCTTGTGACCTAAATAATCATTAGATACACCCTGGAGAGTGGACGATTGCCAAGAAATAGATGAGCAATGAAAAGTAAAAACAGTGAGAGAAGGGTATGAATGGAAGTAGAAAGTGAGAAATTTTCTAGGACAGAAAGCAAGAGGAAAAAGATTAAAAGAACAAAAATTAATCATAATACCTTTGAAAGCTTTAGTGGGATAAAAAAATTAAATGTAACTGAAAGATATTGAAATTGAAAAGGTTTCTTTTATTAGTATATTCTTCTGGTTTTATGTGGGATAGAGTTAATTTTCTTATTAGTGCTTGGTATATGGGCAATTCCATGACCCTGGAAACAAATCTTTCTAAATGGACTCTGAACAAGGAAGAAATGTTTCATTCATCTAAAAATTAGATATAATTATCAATATTTTATAACTTTGAACTCTGCTGTAAAACATTTTATAGAAAGTCCTTGAGAAAGCTTTGTATTGTAAGCTGATAAGCAATTAAGGAAAAAGTGTTTGTTAGCATAACAGCTTCTTATTGACCCCTTTATTGAACATAAGAATCTCAGTAGTGTGTATTTTAATGGTATTTTGCAGAGTTATAAAGTAGACAGAGGAAGTGATACATAAAACCTTTTTTCACATTTAGCTGGAAATAGGACACATTCAGCTTCTGAAAAGCACTTTTCTTTTTGCTATATTGAAGTTCTTCTTTGCCCTTTCTGAAAACCAGTAAATATTGAAAAAGAAAAGAAAAAGGTATTTATTTGCATCTTCCTGGCTCTGTTCCAGATTCTCCCTTCAATGTATGAGGACAATAAGCAGATGTTCCTGCTACTGGTCAAAAAAAAAAGCATTTTGTGAAGGTTCTGGGCTTCTTAGTGAATTCTTCTTGTGTCCTAATGGGGCTGAAGAGGCAGCAGAGCTAGAAGCAGAGCCAAAGCAGTGACAGAGAATCCCTCACAACAGCTTGTCTTTGAAACCATGGGGAGTCCATTCTTGAACAGCCTTGCCAGAATAACACTGTTGTGTATTTTCATGTTCACTCCTCATCAACACATTGATGCAAACTCTGTGCTTGAAAAGCATGAAGCTCCCTGGTTCTGTACCCAGTAACCACACACTGTTGTCCAACCCCAGCTGAAGAACAAACATGTAAAAACCCCAACAAGTGGCCTTTCAGTGCCTGATTTCTGTGAGAGGGTTCGGAACTTCATGAGAGCCTCCTCTGAAGCCTGACCAGGGCGTGATTTCAGTGCCAGGTAGCCCAGGTGAGGAAAACATTCTGACTGTCCAGCTGGGATGGGTTCTGCCCAGGTCTAACCCAGCTGTGCTCAGCCTGTGTTTGGCTGCAATAACTGTGTTAGGTACTCAGCTACACCAGCAAAGCCTCTGGGGAGCAAAAAGGCATTTGTGTGTTTGGACAGGAATTTCTGCAAGGGGAGGGAATGAGGCTGATGGGATCTGACAGTGCCTGATGGGGACAGGGTGTTCATGGGCACAAGCAGAATTTGCAGTTTAGTCACAGCATAAGCAAAGACTGTCTTGAGCCATCTATCTATCACTGTGACAGTTCCCTGGAGCTGCTTCCCTTCACCTTTGTTAATCACATGCAAAGGATCAGGCTTAGACAAGCAGAGAGCTGATCCTTGCTGGCCACAAAATAACACCTTCGAGGTTTGCTCTGCAGTAGTTTCTCCAGCAAATCTGTTAAGCTTATTCTCAGATTCCCTTTATTGGCAGGTAGTTCATTGCTGCTATCTGTTGGATTAGCCATTATCTTTTTTTTTCCAGTTAAAGCAATCATTGAAGACTCTATGTTGGGTTTGAAGGGCATTAGGATATTCTTACAGCCTGGACTTTCTAGGCATCTGAACAATACTAATTGTGAATGGTTCAGGTGCAGAAAGAGTTTTCTTTTTTCCTGTTTTAGCTTCATCCTTTTTTAAATTAGGGTCATGTATCTTACACATGTCTGTAAATATTATAGGAATAATATTTATATGGATTTATTTATTTATTTATACTGTCTGTGCCAGTACTGCTGCATCAGGAGGTAAAGGAGGGTTTAATGGTGACAACAACAAGGAAAAGAGATTCTGACCCTTCTTAAAGTGTTGGCTGTTCTCTCCCTGGTCCTGACAGCCAGTCTGCCCAGAGCACATTGCAGAGTTGTCTGAGAAAGACATCAGGAGCTGATCGTGTTTCACCATTGCCTGAGGTTTCACTTTCATCACTGATTGTGAATAAGAAGAGGAGACAGGATAAGATCTAATTTGGAGAGGGGAAAGGTTGGCAACAAAAGTAGTACAGGAAAATTGCAAGAAAGACTTTTACTGAAATCTTCCATCCTGAGAAGGGTGATGTCTGCCTGTTTGGTGTGTACACATAACACTTAATTCTCCTGAGGAGTCACCTCTGGGCTGGTTTACCCTTCATGAACCATATCAGGATGGTGGAGGCACATGTGTACATTCATGCTATAGGAATATTAGGTTAGTAAATGAAAGAATCTGAATTCTGACAACAGTCTGACAACACAGATTACAAACTTCATGCTGAATCTTTATTTTTTTCTCTTTTGAACCAACTCCCTTTTGCACTGTCATTTTTTGATGGCAGTGCTGAAAGACATTCTGGGCTCCTGCTTCATTTAATTGACTAAGAGGTGACAAACAGCATATCTCCAAGGAAGACTCAATTTAAAGACCACATTAATGTGGAGCCTTCAGCTCAGTACAATATTATAATAAACTTTACTCCTTGTCTTTAATGAGAATACCACCAACCTTTTCAGGTGTTTTTGTGCTTGGTGTGTAGAGCAGGGGAGGTCTGCCTGTGCTTGCAGTTGTTCTGGTTTGGGTGTAGCAGTTCCATAGATTTTGTTGCTCTGCCAGTATGGAGAAAGCTCCTATCCTCACTGACAAATCTTTAGCCATAGCAGCAGCTCTCTCTCCTTGCCTATTATTTCAGAAGATAATTTAAGAAAGCACTTAATAGCCTTAATGAGGACAACAAATGATCCCAGTGGAACTGATATGCAAATATTTTTTTTTAGTACCCTGCTGAATCAGGTTTGCAAGTTTTATTTCTAACCTCAGTGGTAGAACCACACTTTTCCTGCTGCTAACCACTTTCCCTCACCAAAGAGAGTTCATTTGGGAACAAGTAATGCTTTCCCAATAACCTACGAGGTACTCCAGCTGAACATTTCTGTGCTTAGTAAATGTGCTATTCAGTTGCTAAGAAGAGTAATGAATCCTTAAGTGTACATAAGAATGATTCATTGCATAATGTGAATTTACAGCCTATTATGGGAAATAATTACATTCCACTAATTACAAAATTTAATAGTCACTCCAGCCTAGGAAACAGCAGTATGAGCAAGCAGATTTGCAGCCAGGCATTCAAAAGAATGAACTACATGAGAAGCAGTTAGCTGAAAACCAGCTTACCATTTAACCCCAGCTCAATTCAGAGATCTAATCCATGAGAAAGTTGTTTTGAATTAGGTGGTTTTTCTGGTTTTTTTTCCCCCTTGGTCAACTTTTCTAAAAACTTGGAGGAAATGGGATCATTAAAGAGATTGATGAGAAGTCTATTAAGCCTTCATCAGTTTTCACATTCACCATATTTCTGATAGAGTCCCTCAGAAAGAAAAAAAAATACTTTTGCCCATAGTGTGGGTGGGTTTTGTAATGGGTTTGTAGTAATATTGTTCACTCTAGGCAGTGCAAACACACTGCTGTGTCGTGTGCTGTTGTTCACACTGGGCAGGCAGTGAGAGAACTTGGTTCTTTGAGCTGTGTAAATGATTAGCAACTGTCAGAATCAATTCTGTAATTGTGCAGAATAAAGGGCAACATTTCTGCTTTGAGATTTCCAGCTGGAATGTGGACAGTATTTATTTCACTCTTTGAAACTTGGTTCACCTGTCAGGATCTTGACAAGGCTGCACACAGTGCTGGGGCCTGCAGGCTCTACAAGTGAGATATGGAACTTAGGAGACAGATTTTACAGTAGGATCTGTTAAATTAAGCAGTAAAATTGTCAAGGACAATTTTAGTTTGATAGAATGGAATCTAATAGGAAGTGGAGCATGTTAATTGAATAAAGAATATTTGATATTTAGTAAACTGAATGTAGTGCAAAGAATAAAAGCCACCCATTAAGTGGAGTGATCTGTTTAACCTTCAGAGTGACTCTTGTGGTTTTTCAGAATGACTGCTTGGCAGATTATCTGTTTTCTCTTGGACTTGGGAAAGCAAAACCATCTTTCACCAACCAAAAAAAAAGTTCTAACTTAACAAAATTCAGATGAGGACAGCAGATTGTCAGCAAATTGTCACTCAGTGGGCAAAGAGTGGAAGTCTGTGGCAAAACTGTGACTTTTGGATGCATGCATGTTCCAGAAGAGATGTTAAAAGATAATACCGTCCAAAGCTGATGAATTTTCTTGGAGAATGAGATAACTTCAAGAGCAGGATCAGCGGCACAAGGGCTTATGTAATCACAACTGCAACTTTTGTTTCCATAACTTTACAAATTCTCATCAGTGTGAAACTGGAAAAGAACATTTGGGCTAGTAATGGATACCAGATGCATTCACAGGGTTGAAAATTATGCTCTTGATCTTATCAAGACATAGAGAAGTGTAGTCTTTTTTATAAATGTAGAACACACAAAATGTTTTTATATATTTGAAGCCAAAGGCATTGTTTCAAAACATAACTCCCTTGATTTGTTTCATTGGTTTTGCAAACAGCTGATCTGGGACTAAGATTTATTTTTATTTCTTTTAAAATATACTGTAAACTTAAGATTTCACCAAAGTTTGGGTTTTTGTTCTTTGTTTTTTTTTCTCTTCCCCACCTCAAATTGGAAAAGTAAACCCAATCTTGTTTCAGAATGAAAACACACATCATTAAATGCCATTGAGCCTCAGTGTTAGAGTTCTAGCCAAGCTGGCTGATCTAAATGACTTTCATCTCTATCTCTCACCTGGTGCTTTCCTAACTTGCTTGCCACAAAATTATCAGTTCAATAGGAATGCCAGAAATTACCTACTTTTAATTCTTTGTTAATTAATCCAATTCCATCCGGTCCTAGAATTTACGGCTCCTATATGGAAAATGCTTTCTTTTTCTTTACTACCTGCTAATCCAATGCAGATAGAGATAGCTGCAGTTTTCTTTCTGTGTAATTTTGGTGCTGGCTAGCTATTTAAAGGAGCTTTTATAAAATGGGAGAAGCAAAACTGATGCATAGAAACCAGGAGGGTATTCAGTTATATGATCTTTGCATGTCTGTTTTGGGAGTTCAAGTCTAAGGTTCTCTTTTCTAATATATACATCTCCCAGGATAACAAACAGGAGGCTGAAGTTTTTTTACCTCTGTTTACAAACTGATTGCAGCAAACTGCAATATACTTGAATAAATATGTTCATTGCTGTTCATTTAAATAAATACTTGCAAACAAGGAGGTCACATCCTGAGTTTTTCTAAGCAGTTAGGGTACAAATCAATCTTGGTTTGTACCATCTGGTGGTGTGTTCAGTAGTTCAGGAGTTCAGGACTACTCAACACTTGGTATTCACAATGCTTGGAATGACAAGCAGTCTAAGTGTTGTTTCTGTGTCCTAAAGGGGGACTATCTCCTACATCAGGGTTTTTGGCAGAAAAGGTTAAATAGGAAGATTGTTACAATATTAGCTAACCTTGCCACTGACTTTCTTTTAAAACTGAAAAATGGTTTTTACCCCAGCTCCAGCAAAAGCTGCTTACCTTGTTGATTGATGTATGCAGGCAACAGCTGGTGAATGATACAGTGAAGGACCATTCAAATGATTTAACTGATTTATGAGCACTGGTCTGAAATTTATGGCTGACAGAAAAAGAACTGACCAGATGCTGAGATAGACAGGATTTAAGTTCATGGTTTGTCTGTTGTTGTCACTGCAGGATGTCAGTCTTCCATCCATGTTCTGTAGCCTTGGTTCTTGTGTATTTTGGTATATTTGGGCTTGGTCACAGCCTGCACCATTAGAACTGCAGAGATCACGTGCCTTTAATAGAGTCTTACTTTATTATGTAGACATTGTTTCTCCTCAGCAAGGGGCTTCTCTTCAGAGTCTTTACATTAATATTCACTTAGATTTGCCTAGATTTTTACAGATTAGCAAATATGAAAAAAGTTCCTTACATAGCATGGATCTGTGAGTAACCAAGGTGAAAATGGAATATTGCTATGGTAAAGGATAATGTATAATTTGCAAAGAAAGGAATCATAGAGGGGCTTGAATTTAACATCCCCATAAATTTCTTTGCCCCAAGAACCTTTCTGTAGACTTTCCTGCTTCATTAAACCACCAATATATGTTTCAAAATATTATATTTGTACAACCCAGCAGATTTTTTTTTACCCTTTCCTAAGGCCACAAACTCAACCAAACTGAACCTTCAGCAGACCTGAGCAAGTTCATTGCTGCTGTTCATTGAACCTTCCTTTAAGGATGGATGTGAAATTACTAGCCAGTTTCATGTCTATTGCCAGGCAGGTGGCACCATGTGTAGGGAACACACTCCTCTCACTATGCCAAGATAACCTGAGCAGTTTAGACAGTAAAACAGGATCTGTAGGCAGTGTATGCACAAATGAGGAGTGCAAAGCTTTTTTACACTTGCAATGCACATAGTAGCTAACTATGAATAATGATTTGTTAGGCTAAACATTAATATGCTCATCACCTCCTGATGAAATGGCTGATGGGGCTTTACCAGCCAGGCAGTTGTCAGTCAAATGGGGATGTGTCAGTCCCCTTTGCTTCTTAGAACAGGCTGATCCTCTTGTGTTGCTGAATTAAGATTTGCTGTGTCTCTGTTGTTTTCTTATAGGTCTATATGTTTTCACAGCAGCATTTTCCTCTTGAAATTTTGAGCTCTTCCTGATGCCTCAAAAATTAGACAACTTCTTTGTGCTTTTACATTTTACATCTCGAGTGAGTGAAATTTACTTACATTTGAGAAATGTTGACTTGTGTGCTGCTAAAACTGGATTATTACTTGGTAACATTTGCAAATTCTCCCCCTTGCCAGCTCAGCTGAATCATTCATGTGCCAGATCACTTTGTTTAGCTGCCCTTTCTCAGATGCCTTGCTCTTGCATCCTGAAATGTATGTATCCAAGCTATTGATTGTCTCAAAAATCCATGATTACCGGGGAGATCTCAACAGCATTGCAGCTGAAGTTGACAAGCAGATGATGGATTGTTCTCATTAAACACTGATGCTCATATTTTAAACAGTGTCCCAAACTTTCAAAGTTTCAAAGTAGGATTCAAAGTTTATAGAATGGAAGACTGGAAAGATTAAACTTTTCCATGGCCCAGAACTATGGCCAGGTAATGATCAAGCCATGAATTCTTCACTAGTGTTTATGAAGGCTTTGGGGCTCCTTGCCTTTGACTCTTTTAGAAAGGAAAGCCTCAGATCCTTTTACTGTTCCGTAAAGTGTGTTTTTTATATATAACGACATAAAAAGAACTTCTAGTCAGGTTAAAATTTACAAGTTGCCTCCTGCTGTGTATTAAATTCTTTTCCTAGCTTGGTATTTTAATGTTTTACTGTAAATATATTCTAAATGATTAACAGTAATTTCTTTATCATAGGTCAGGAAACTTAAATCATTATTTTATTAAAAAGGAAAAAGTGGTTCTAACCCTGAATATAGTTTTGAGGAATAAATTGACATTTTCCAAAATCTTTCTCACAACAGAAAGTGAGTTAGAAGTCATACCCTCATGAATCTGCCCAAGCAGGCATAATGCCTTCACACAGGGTCTGGTACCTCCTGGGAGACAAAATCCAGCTGGAGACCCCAACTCCCTGGGTGAGCTTGTACACAGCACTCAAAGCAGAACTCTGACTGTGCATGACAGTGCCAGCAGTTGGATCATGCTATTGTCAAGTATCCTGGTTTCTACTGGAAAATGTCAGCTTTACATCTGGCATCAGATTTGTCATTTTCTTTTTTCATTTGTCATTTTCTTTTTTCAACAACTGATAACCTGAGGGCTTTGAAAAGGCTTGATAATTTTGAATTTTTATTCTGCCATGGTGATCTGATACCACTTCCTTGCACTGTGTTGCTGCACTGTTCCTGAGGCATTTTTCTAAACCACTGTAGCTGGACTGCAGACAGTAAGTTTTAATGAATGTTTATTTTAGATACAATGCCAAAAGAGGAAAAGTAAAAAAGGCAATTTTCTCTCAGTCTTTGAAAGGAAATCCACTAACTGGGACTTTTCCCCTTCCTGGTTTACTGCTAAATTTAGATCTGTGTAAGTCATTACAGGACAGTTCTATTTCAAAAAGCAGACACTCACTGCCACTTGCTTGCCAAAGGGGCAAATGAGGCTGCTGATGTGGAACAGGAGAGTCTGCGAGCTCTGTGTGCTGGGAGCTACACATTTGCAGTGACACATGCCATGTCCTGGAGTGAAAAAGGCCCTGTAAAGCAGGCAGAGCTGCCAAGGTGGGTGATGTTTCTGTGGATGGATGTCCATCTGCACACACACAGCTCTCTGTGCTTGGAGAGCACCTGGCTCAGGGTGGGCTACAATCAAGCTGCACTTCAATTGTTCAAGGATTTTCAGATTCAGTCACTGGCTGAAGTTTTTACAGTGTGGCTATAAACACATCCTGTTATCCTGACTAATGGAGGGATTGACAGCTCTGTGTTTTGAATCCAGCAAAATCTCTCACTTTATCCTCCTCAACACACCTTGTGAAAGATTTTTCATCTGTGCACTGCTACCTGCCAGGCAGGAGCCTGTGACATCACTCTTTTCCCCCTGAGAGATGTTCTTCTCTCAAAAGGACATGAGGAAGGGGTTTCAGGGCTGTGCTTTAAATGCCACACTTCATAAAGACATTATGCTTTGATAATCTTTCTGCCAGCACCCTTTTCAACTGTGTGGTGCATCAGGCTCCTGTCAGGAAGGCCCTGTCCATCAGCAGGGATCCCTCAGCAGGCAGCCCAGCCCTGACACGGAGCAAATCACAGCTTGCCACCTCTTCAGAGGCAGAGTCACCTTGGAGGAGCTGTGCTACCTTCATTTTATTCCCTCAAAAATACCTTTTAGTGTACATAAGCCTGTTATATATTTCCTTTTTTTTTCTTGTCCTGAATGACTAGCAAGCTGCAATTTGGTTTTGCTTACATTGCTGTCAAAAATGGAAATGGTTTGGATGCAAATTTTAACCTTAAATTGACTTGAAACAAGATGAGACAGTACAGAAGAGGATCAGCAAACTCACAGGAGGAACCATGGTCTCTTTTTTTTTTCATAGGTGACTGCCCTATTGTTATATGGGATAAAGTATGTAATTTATTCAGAGTAGTTATATATTAGTAATATACAATTTATTCAGAGTACTTATATATTAGTAAATCCATTTATTTGGTAAATTATTCCTTTCTACTCATGATTTGCATCAAACTTTATCTGAAAATGTGACTTCAATCAGGAAAGCCTAAAAATAGAACTCCAAATTTGCAATTCAAGCTTGTAGTTTAACAAGGGTCTGACAATTTTTGCAGGCATGATATTGCTGGGGAAAAAAAAAAAAAAAGGAAGAAGAAAAAAGAGGGGAAAAAAAAAGCAGCTTATTTTAAAAATGGGAAGAGTTATTTTTAATTAATGAGTTATCTTCCCAGGGTCCAAATTTACCTGGATCATGGGACTGCTAGATCTCACTCCTCATTTACAGCCATACCTTATGAGGAAAACAGTTCTGCCAATTTCTCAATACCTCAGAAAATTCTCTACTTTAAATTACTCTCTGAACTGGTTTACTTTAATGAACTGACATGGGGAAAAAAATCTACCTTCAAAGCAAGTCTGTCTGCCAAGAGGATATGGATGTAAAAAGCTGGTTCAAACTCTTTGAAAAGTTTAAACTTCCTACTCACACTGGAAACCTCTGTTTCTAATGCTTTAATGGTTCAAAAACTTTTACAGGTCAGCAAATACTACCTCAATTATTTTATTTAAATTTTAGAAAATGAAATGAGTAACAGATAAGGAAGCAAAGGATTTATTATTTTTTAAATTATGCTGATACATTTCTCTGGTTTCAAAGAAATTGTTTTATTAAAATTAAAAAAAAATTGAAATATTAAACGAACATTTTTATATTAAAGCTAAATGTTTTCTTAGCAAAACTTTCTTCAGAAATAGATCCCAAATTGCAGTTTTTACATCAATATTATATGTTTATATGGGCAATGTCTCCCAGAAAATTCATTATTTTCAGCCCAGAGGCTTCCCTTTGGAAAATTTTGATTCTGAAGAATGATTGATCTCCCCCATGAGAGGAAATCAGTTTATTTTAAACAAAACAAAACAAAGAGAAAACCAAATGAAACAGCCCAAACTAGAAGCCTACACTCCGTTTCTCTGTTTAAATTTAGTCCACATGGAGATCAAGGTTACACAAACACCATCTGAGAGGTGCTGAAGCTTTTATTTGAAATTCAGATGAACATTAACACAGCAATAATAATTAATAATAATAATAATAATGAAGAATTAGCACTGCATAATGAAGTAACAGCATTTTGCAGTGACTCATGGCTATGGTTGCTGGGAATGGTTTTCGCTGGAGAGGTTCTGGCAATAAAAGGAGTCATAGGAATTACCAAGCTCTTCATTATTATCATTCCAACAGCTCCCCAATGTGCACTAGATAAAAACCCTCAAACACTCTGAAAAGCAGTTAATATGCACACACTGCTACCTTTCCCCAAAGGTTAATAATTCATCTGTGCACATGTGAAGTACCAGAAGGCCCTAATTTGTGCTAAACTAAGGAATTTCACTTTGTCTTCTTTTCTTTCTAGAAAAGCCTCTTGATGAAAACAAACTGGCTAAACTGCAGGCTAAATTTTTTTCCCAGTTGAGTCGCTGTGATGAGACAAGGAGGAAGAAAAAATCCTGGAGGACTTCCTCGAAGGGGAAAAATATTTAAAGTGAAAATGACAGTCAGAGAAACAAAGTTTACAAGAAAAAGAAGAGCCACCTTTCTTTGCCACCACTGACCACACGATTTTGGTTGTTTGCAGCAACAGTTTAGGACCTTTCTGAGCTCTTCCGAAAGCTTAATTTAGCAGCTTCTTTTGTAGCTAAGGTGAAGTCAAAAGAGGTCACATATATGCTGAGGAAACTCTCTTGCATAAATTCTGAGGCTTTTATCCAGTGCCATCCATCCCTTTTGGCATTTTAGCCTCATCATCCCTGAGGCCTGCAGGACACAGGAACATGAGTAAGCTCCAAATAAATGGAATAATTCAATACCCTCAACCTTAAATATCCAAAGATCATGACTTTTCTCCTTCCCTTCCTACGCTCTCTGCATCGTGCAAATTAAGTTTATTTTTGTAATGTGGTGATAAATATGTGAAATATAATAAATATGTGAATCCTCCTATTTGCTCTTAGAGAAATGTGTTTCAAAAATGTTCTCAGTTCATTGATCTGGAAACTTTTTTTTTTTTTCTTTAAAAAATGCCAGCAGAGATCCTCACAAGCATGTGAGAATTCCAGGAGACACAGAATGGTCTGAGACTTTGCCACATCATTCCTGGAAAGACTCCTATGTATCCTCTACAATATCCTGAAACACCAAAGGATTTGCCTTTTATTTTCCCTTTGAAGTTGTAAACATCAGGTTAAATGATTCTTATGCTGAATTCTGTGTGCCTTTTCCCTGTGGGAAGAGGGAAGAGCAGCCATGCCTGGAGATAAGCAGGATGTTGAGGCACAGTCCCTTGGATATTTGCTGTTCAGCCTTAGGAAGGACTTGGCAAGAAAAAAACTTATTTTACCAGCAAGTTTAAAAGCAGGAGGAAGATTTAACCAGCCAAGCTCAGAAGGACATGATAACAATAGAGCAGCTGGTGATTATTAAAGCATTTATAACGAGGTTAAGTGGCACAGTAAAGGTGTTCAGCACAAATTTCTGTTCCTCCCTCATGTGTTAGGTTTCCCTAGCCTCAGAAGCAAGCAGGTAAGAGGTAGAGCATTATATCCTTCCAAAGAAATCCCACAAATCAGGAAAAATATCTAGGATGAACCAGGAAAAGAACAATGTAATTATCTATTAAAAAATCTCTTCTCTTATGATGAATATTGCACACATTTTTATCAGGCTCTTACTTGGTATAGTTTGTTATTAATAATTTCAAGTATATCAGAAATAGAAGGGTTTAATAATTTTTTTTTTAAAAAGTGACATTTAAAATGACCCAAGTTTTACTTAAAGCAATAAAAATGGAATAGTTTTCAAAGCTGAAGTAGATGGGCAGTATACTGAGACAGAACTTGTGTTTCATAGAGGTAGAGTATGGTAAACCAACTTATGAAGCACACAGAAGATGGTGCTATGTTGTTGAGATTGAAAGATGTGATCTGGAGTCTCCTAAAAATCATCAGGGCAGACACTTCACATTCCTTAGTGTTGAAGTTAGGAATTATAGTAGGATGCATCAGCAGTGTATGCAATAAAATCCCACACCAAAAATGACCTCTTTCAACCCCTGTAACCAGAGTGATTCCTCTTTCATAAGCAGATGTTGGGAACTCTGTAAAGTACAGATTTTGGCTGTACCTCACAAGGAAGCAGTCACTGTTGGCTGACACAGTCATTCAAGAGGTCTTTCCGCAAAATTTATGACAGACACATAAACCAAATCATAAAAATCCTGAGATCAGAAAGAAGTCATAGAAATAGGAATAGTGTAAATGATTCTTAAACTGTTTTCTTCAAAAATCAGTCTTTACTTCTCAGCAGTGTGCTGTAGTTTATAAAGGGAGTACATTCAGGGTAAGGCACTGACTTAAAACTGTAATTTTTCTTTTGTTATTGTTGAAGCCTGAAGTGCAGTCCCTTTTCTAGTTAGGTGGTGTCACTTGATGTCACTCATCAGAGCTGCACTCATTCTACACTCTAATCAGAAACACACAAAACAATTTGGTAATCAGGGTCAATCACATCTGTTCAGGTTCTGTTACAAATTCAAAATTAAAGTAAATTTACAGTCTGCTGGGCAGAACTCAGCAGAGCTGAAGCTGAGCACTCCATAACCTCCTTTCATTTCTAAAGAAATTTTAGGGCTTGAAGGCTTCTGCTTTTTCCTCTCTGCAGGTTTCTTCTCAAGAAGGAAACTATCCCTTTCTCCTCTCAGGGACTTTTCTACTGCTAGCAATTCCAGTTCAAATGTTTCTGCTTTCCAAAGCTCACCTCTTTTCACATTAATTTTTGACTAAACGTTAGGAAATGCATAGATTTGGGATTCTGTAATTTTTAAATTTTGTAGCAGTGAGATCTTGGTTTGTACACACTAAAAAATATTAAATGCAATGCTCTGTGAATGCCTCCCGAGAGATTGGAAGTACCAAGAAAAAAAGCAACCTCCTGTTGGAACTTGGAGGTCCATCCAGCTTCCACTAAAATGTGTCTGCAGTAACTGGGCTAATTACCTCTTTTACACAAAACTGTCTAATTTTAGCACCATTTGAAGCACAGTGAACAAAAGCAGAGTCATTGCATGGAAAAGCCTGGCTCTGGCAGGAAGATGAAAGGGATGGACTGACAGATTTCACAACTGCAAATCTATGATTCTCTGGCTTAGAGGCCCCTGATGTTTAATTACTTCCATTAAATTCAGCTGAATTGTTGTGACGGGGTGGGTTGTGTCCAAGTAAAATCAATAGAGGTGTCTGGATGGCACTGTAGGCAACACAGCACCCAGTATGGAGCAGGACTTCATTGGCAATGTAAAATTTCATTTAAAAAAATTAAAGAAATGGGAAGCTGCTATATTTGTAAAAGTAGCAAAATATCTGCTGTACAGCAGGTTTATACTTGAGAACATAAAACCTTGCAGTTATGCTATCCAGTGTCACTAAGTCCTGGTATTACTCATTGGAGAGAAATTACAGTTCCAGTAGTGAATATGGTAAATAGGAAACTAATTAATTGCTGACCACCCATTTCCAGGAAGGAAAATTAGGCAAGTGTGATTTTAATACAGAATAATCTACTCTATTATGTTTCTAAAATATATATAAATTAATGTATAGTGGTTGAGAAAGTTTATTAGTATGGCAGTTGTAGCACAGTAATCTAATGTGCAATGGCTCTCTTCAGTCCCTGGTTTAATTTCCAGTGGAGAAATTTACTGGGAAAAAAGATATTGATATTTTCCTTAAGAAATACAGTATTTAGTCCTATAGAATTTGGAGGTCACTTAGATCTAATGGTATTATCTGAGCATAGCTCAACTGCATTGCAGGTCATAAATTCTTACTGTGCCATATAATGTGTTTATTGGTGCTTGTGTTTAAAAAAGTGACTGGGATAAATAATCCAGTAAGCAACATGAATAGCAAGACAGTGAACTTTCCTCAGATTACCAATTTTGCTGCTCTTTCTCTTAGGGAACATTTATTTCATTTGTGTTTAAAGAAGGGACTTAGATAAATAATCCAGTAAGGACAGGATAAACAAGAAAGTTTTCCTCATATTACCAACACTGTGGTTCTTTTTCTATGAAACATTTGTTAGTCCATTTGTAAACCAGGATAATGATTGAAATGTGCTTTCATTGTTTTAAAGGTGTTTAAAAGAATGGATTTTCACCCTTGCATCCCTATCACATTTAACCCGACTTGAGAATTCCAAATATTAAAGGATACAAATCTGTTGTGAATGTTATTTTTTTTTCTTATAACATAATTGCAAAGATGATTTTGAGGCTTTGAGGCAATATTTGAGCAGCTGTGAAAAAAAATTTGCAAGTCCACAGAGTGCAATACTGTACATAGCACTGGCATCTTCAGGGAAGGCCAGCCCAGCTAAATGTACTCAATTAAATAAGGTGCATATTTATTCTGCAAAAATGTGCTGTTCCACGAATAACTTAAACAGCTTTCAAGATGGATGGGGATGCAAAGACATGACCTGCTTGCATATCTTTGGGGTTTCATGCCAAAGAGATTTGGATATCACAAACCATCTAATAATATTTACAATGCTTGTAAGGTTAGAATGGCATCCAATTTGAGTAGTTGTTTGGGGAAAGGTGGCAAATTTTGTCTTGGTGACATAAAATACCTTAGCATGAAGAAAGAACAGCAGTAAAACTGTGAGAGAAAGAGATAAATTGAGACCTATATCAACAGAAAAAAGGGATACGTCTTTCTATTTACTGCAGGTGCTGTGTTTGACAGCTCAGCCAGTGGCTGATGTTCTTTCTAAGGTGATCTTTTCCTCACCTTGATTAGGTGAGTGGCACATCCTGTTCTGGATAAATATATTTAATTTCATCACTGTGCCAAGCACAGGCCAGACGCTTTTAATAGGAGACAATAGAGAAATATAAAATGAACCACAGCTTTACACTCTTCAATCTGCTTCTGCAGGCTGTCCTGCAAAATGAAGGTGCCCTGGATTGAACTGCTAAACAGTTTCAAGAATAAGTGCAGGCTTTTTGTCCAATTCCATTTAGCTGAGGTCATGGACATGCATCCCCCCAGTGCCTGATGACAAAGCAGCCCTCAGCCCTCCCTCAGTGAGGAGCTTTGCCCCATTTCTTTCCTGGACTCTTCCCTTCTGTGTTGGTTTTGGTAATGGCTGGAAAGCTTTTGAGGATGGCAAAAAAAAATCCCCTATTTTGGAGCTAAATGGTAGGAGAAAATAAAGACAAAAGAGGTGAAATAACCAAAGTGCCATAAAGAGATAAAGATAGATTAGAAATGAAATTCCCAGAATCACAGCTAAATAGCTTTAACAAGTCCTTGTGGCAGCATTTTTAAATTTTCCTGAATGCACATATCCATTTCCTAGTCAACTTGCATGGAGTAAACAAATGTCATTTCCATTAGCATCAAAAAAAAGTGTCTAGCCCAAGGAAACATAAATGACTAGACAAAAACTATACCCTGTGTCAGGGACAGAGGTACAGTAGGAAAGTGGACGTTTCACCTCTCAACTTGCAGTATTATTTTTGGTCACTCCAAATTTCCTTGGACTCCTGTAAATTATGATTTCTCATGCACACTTTCAAGAAACAAAGAACAGTAATAATTTTAAACCACTAACTTTATTTTATTCTTGTTACTGAAAAAGTCAGCTTATATCCACTTGCAATATTTCCAGCTTTGCTCCACTTGTAACACCATGGTTTATAGAGTTCTCACCATGTTTTTCATAATGACAGAACACCAGCAATATTTATGGAATTAATCTGGAAACCTATTTGTCTTTATTTTGTTTTAATATTACCATTTTGGGTTCTTCTAGTTCCTTAATATTGCTTCATTTTTGAAAGTATGAGGAAATATTTTTAGAGTACTATAGATATTTAATTGCTATTGTTCTTTCAGTGTGTATTATACATTAATACTTAATAAAGGGCACTGATTGTTATGACAGGAAACATTTGCGAAAAACTGACTTTTCTATTTGCCTTTATAACTTCTTGCAAAAGCAAACTGAAACAAAAATTAAATGGGCTGCCTATGTGAGACTCAAATTTCAATCTGAATTTTTTTGTGGCCTTTCTCTGGTCCATGGTAAGTAGTTGGATTAATTTGCTTTCAGAACTTCGTTTGAACAGTACTGTGGTATGAACAAAATTATCATGTATAAACCTGTGTGCTACCATGTCCAAAATGCTTTCAATTTTTACCCAATCTTGTACATCTTTATTCTGCACTGCAGTTTAAAAGATAGATCATCCTTCTACCTCATCCAAACAGGGTAGGTTTATTACGCAGAACTTTGCAAGTTCCAGTTGTTTTTCAGAGACATTTCAGTGACACTTCTATAAAGAAGAAAGGGAATAAAGTATGTGCACTCATTAACCAATAGTCAGCTTACAAATGAAACTTCTGCCTTTTAGAGTTATGTGAAAAAATAAAATTCAAGACTGCAGAGGAAATGAAGAACTTCATCTTATTTTGGCAAACACATTACTGTGTGCTCATATGAATGTTTTCATTATTATATAGTGTAACAAAGGAACCACTGGAGAAGCCTACCGTGCTTACAGTTTCAGTCTGGTGTTTTCTAACTTTAGAAGTTTCATAAAGCTTGAACTATAAATTATAGAGAGCTGCTAAATGATTCAAAGCAGTTAAGGTAATTATTGCTCATGTATCATAGAATTGTTAGTAACATAC
Organism: Climacteris rufus; assembly: GCA_013398175.1. Lineage (NCBI taxonomy): Eukaryota > Metazoa > Chordata > Aves > Passeriformes > Climacteridae > Climacteris > Climacteris rufus. Next base: position 207,834 of record VZRZ01003591.1, read on the forward strand.
AACATTAGTTTGAGTATTACCATGTATTGCCTAATCCCTTATACTTTTCCCTTTCCTCCTTACAAACTGTTCACATATATTTCCTCATAAACTCTATTAGCTGATAATTAACACACCATAGAAATGTTTGCCACATCTTGTGTTCCAGTTTTGTTTCCAAGAAATTTAATTTCTTATTTATCATAAGGAAAGTATAATTGTCAATGTAGTGGACATTTATATATGCAATATGTATTTTTATTCAGCAAACATGACACATTTGATTATAGGAAGTCAAACACACAGACTCTCTCCTAAAAATTAATTTTCTCAGTAAGTTATTTCACCTTCAAGTGCATGGGGACTTTGCATATTTACACAAAGCAAAGGAAGCAAAGAGAAAAAAATCTCATTGTATCCAGGCAAAATTCCTTTTATCCAGCAGAGCTGCTCGAATTCCTCTGCAGCATTTACCTTTAAGGAGAACAGATTGGAAATGCTGTCACTGAAGGAAACAGATGGTGCCCATAATGACTGATACCCACTGCAGTTGTACAAACACAGGCATCCTCATCTCCTGTCAGGCAGCTCAGGTTGATATCCACTCACACAAGTTACCTACTGGAGCAAAAAGTGTGAAAAGGACCAAGCTGTTTCAGAGGTTGGGTGCCTAAAACTGGTTCCTTCCTTTCAAACTCTTCTAATCTGCTTTGCTTTACAGAAGTGAGGGGCAGAAGTTGACAGGAATGGCTGTCAAAGCTTTTAATGATGATGTGACAGAAAGAGAATGCACAAACTGGCCACTTTCTCTGATTGTTTGTAAATCTTTGGAGACTGCCACTCCCAAAACAGGCCTGTGCAAGCTGATGGATAAGCAGAAATTATACATGAACATCATTGCTTCATAATTCTAATCAAAGTCATGTTTCCAATAAACAGGAGGATACTTGAAAACCACTGATGTTATTTGTTCCATTCTCTTTACAGTTCATTTACCTCACACTTTAAATGTCAGATTTCCATAGAGAAATCAAGCAGTCTCTTTTCAGGAAACATTCTAAGATCACACAATGAGTGAATCCATGGAAAGCTGTTCCAGATGATGGTGATGTGGAGTTTAGCTCATGCATGTCACTGAAAAACTGCTATTTAGCGAGGCAGTAGTTACTGAAATTGAACTTAAACAATGCAGTCATTTGGAAGTCGTTTAGGAAGGGCAACTCCTCAGTGGAATTAACTTAAAAATTGATCCACTGAGGATGATTTTAAATATAACATATCCCTCTGATATCTTGACTGATACAAAAGGTTCTGATTGCTAAATAAATCTCCTTCCCTGCCACCAGTTTATAGAAAAGCTACATCTTCTTTTGATGAAATTAAGTTAATGATTACATGAAAACCAATGATAAAAAAAAAAAAAAAGAGTATTTGCACTTATTTCCATTATTAACACACCTCTCTGGAACTATCACATGCCTGGTTTCCCAGCACCACAAACAGTTTTGCTATTTGCTATTTCAGAAAACTGACCTGTGTCAGCAGAGAGACTCACAGCTCAGCACAAGATTATGATATCTTAAGGCAGGATATTGCACAGTCCCTGTGCAGGTGTACAGGCATCTCTTGAAGCTGTGCTGCCACCAGGGATGTAGCTGAGTTCAGATCTTCATCCTGTAGTAACAGAGGCATATTTCAGACATTCAGATTAATTTTCTTCCATGGTGAACATATGAACAAGAGCTGAATTTGACACTGAGGGCTTTTAGTCATATACTTAAAAAATTATTGTCACTATTTTGAGTAGGCACAGTGATGGCATCTGCTGATTGCCAAAACAATCTGATTTATATTAGAAAAAAAGCATTGCCTGAAGCAGTGTTTATTGAAAAATACATTTCTGTAAAAACCTGCAACACTGTTCTCCTGTCTTGTCTTTCCTTTAACAAAGGTATTATTACACTTCAGAAATACAATCTCTTACTCTTGCTTGTGACACACTTTGTGCTACATGAATTATTTCATGTTATTTATTTTTGTTTGACAGAAGCAAAGACAATTCAAAAACTATAAAAGCTTTCAAGCTACTTGGATGAGATGTTACTCTGGAAAAAAAAGTTCATTCATTAATAATCCTAATACAAAAATGGGACTTGGGAACGATCAGTCCTTTCTCTGTTTCCTTCTCTACTTCCTGGTAGCATGAAGGTTTTATACAGAAGTAAATCTCCTTTATTTTTTATAGTAATGAAGAATTAAATAGGGGAAATTATGACAATGAAATCAAATAATAAAAAAAAAGTCTTAAGTAAGTTCTCATGGATATCACTTAAAATTAAGTATTTAACAACACATAAATTTGGGCCAGTCAACATTAGAAAATGTAGATGCAGATCTCATCAGTAATTCAATAGTCTTTGAGGAGTAAGTAGAATTATCATTTGTCAATTAAAATAACACAATAGACCAATTCAATAGTAATCAAAAAGACCAATGCAAAGAAAAATAAATTGGAGTTCCTAAAAGTATATAATAGTACTTACACAAGCTGCAGGAATGATACAGTGATCCACAATGCTCTAGAGGCTGACAAGGAATTTGGGTAGCAGAGCCCTGCTGTTGGGTGTCAGTGAAGTTCAAATGACAGATTAGATGTAGTGTAAAATGGTGGCTCAGCAGTCTGGAAAATCTCAGCCATCTGCATAAAAAAGGCTTTGGCTCAGTGAAATTGATGAGAAATCGAAGAGCACCCACACTGAGGGGTTCATTTCTGCTTCTAGCAAGTGGTGCATAGGCCAGTGAAAATTATTAGCACAAGGTTCATAATCCCTTAAATGTAATCAAATAGTCATTCTGGAAAAGTTTCATTACATGTGACATCTCTCACTGAGATGGATCCATCCAAAGTGCTTCTCTTCCCTTTGCTATCAAGCAAAAGGTTGGCCAGTAAAGAATTTCTCCATTTGGGTAAGATCTTCCTACCCACCACTTTTCTCTCCATTTCTTGTTTCTGAGATTGTCAAAAGCTACTCTAGCAGGGATACAGGGGTAGCAAATATTAAGTTTGCCTCAGTGTTCTCCTGGCTTTCAAGTCTGTTCCCTGTCTGTGATCTTCACCACTGGGAGCAATGACATAACTCACGGTTGTCCTCATGCACTGCCATTTCCCTCCTCCCATCCCTCTCCTGATTAACATTTGGGTTTATATATGCCATTGGAAATGAGATCACTGTGGTCATTAGACTACAGTTAATTTGATGCACAGTCAATATTTCTTACAGCTTAATTCATTTTAACACAGGGGTTTGATTTCTTTTATTTTTTCCCCTCCAAACATTTCACTGTGCACATACTGTGCTCTCCTCAGTCCAGAATTTTGAAGCACGATGCTTTCATGTTTCATAAGAGTTTCCCCAGTTTTATTTTGAACCTTGTTGTTTTGATAGTTCTTTATTCTGTCAGCAATGACTGTAATAGGATGGTACTCAGGGGAGAGGGAGGTATGTGCTACAACAAAGTCACTTTTTTTTCTGAGATCCCTTATGCTGGGGTTATGTCTGTCTCTAAAAAGACTTGTCTAACCACACATTCTGTCAATCACTCAAAAGAAAAGATCTACATTCAGTCGTCATTCAGTCCCTAGGAGAAACCAGACAAGACATCCCAGCAAAATAAATGTGGGAATTGGCACTCTATTCTGCCACTTACGCCTGAAAAACATTGAAAATCTATAGATTTCAATTGTTTTTCTTCTTCTGTAGAGCTGGACCTTCTGCATGCAATAAGATGGTTTCACTAAAAGCTACTGTGAAGTCACTTTTGTTTATCTTCTGTTCACTCTACACAGGCACAGGGATTTTATGGCATTTAGTTCTACAGAGTAAATTATTTCTGCAGCCAGACCATACGCAAGGCCAAGATGCTCCATAGCTTTCCACTCCAGCTAATCCATCAGATTTCAATACTCAGTTCTTTGTGTTTCAGCCCCTGACAAATTAGAAATGTATTGTGTTGCATGGCTACGCATGCAGAGCGCCCCTTTCTCCCTAAACCCCAGCAAATATTAATTGTTAATTAATGTGTTATCAAAAGAAAATACCATATACAGTAACCATATACATAATTGTTCCCCCACAGCAGAAAAAGAGTAACATTCCCCAGGTGGCTACAGCTGACCCAAATGCATCCAAAATCTGAGTGACTTCAAGTTAGCTGTATGGATCAACTCCAGCTTGCAGAATGCCTGAACTGAGAAAGACTGAAATAAGGTGAGTGTAGACACTGGAGAAAGGAGATGCCTGGAGGTTGCAAACTGAGGAGAAAGGATATGCTTGGCTTGGTGAACTTTTTAAAAGCTGCCTCAAAGTGGAGTCCCCATTACAGTAGCCAGCAACAAGCACAGCAGACCATATTACCATAATAATTTTCTGTGCACTCAACAGGTAACACTTTTTTTTTAAAGTGATCTCTGAATGGGCTTGTAGCTGCCAGAGGACACTGGGAAGTTATTGCTTTGGTCATGTTTGACTGGGGCTGTTTTTTCCTTTATTCTTCCTGGAGAGTCTCACAGGTTTATTCCATAAAACTGCTTTTCTGCATGGCCTTCCAGGGGAGGAGTTGGGGCCTTCTGCTTATGGTCTTTTTGTCTGAACCTCTCATCTCAAAGAAAAGTATATCAATAGTTGTCATAGTATTTCTGTGTCTAATTAATTTCTGGCCTGTAGTTATGAATCCATGCTTCCTCACTAGAAAATAAATTGCAAAATCACTGAGCTAGCAAAACAGCCAGGAGCTGAAAGGAAGTGGGAAAGAAACAAATAAACAAACACAACCCAAATTTTAATTGAGAGAGCAGTGACCTGTATGTTAAAAAGAAGAAAGTGTACACTTTCAAATAGTTTGTTAGGAATCAAAAGCTCCAGACTGTCAGTATGGATATTGTGTTGCTCAGCTATGGGCTCAGCAAGCAAATCATCCCAGTTTATCCTTAATCTGTAAATTAAATTGGATAAGATTTCATTGTCTTTAAAACAGATGGTGACTTCCATCCATTTCTAACAATAAGCACAGGGTTTAGAGGCTAACCTTTTAAAATTCAGAGGGTGCTAAATATTTTCTGCAGGGAGTGATGGATGTTTACATGTTGATTTTCTGGGTTTTTTCAGTTTACATATTGACAAGCTTCAGAACACAAAATAAAGACATATTGTGTATTTACCCACACTTGTTTTAGCCCCTGGCTGTGTGTGTACATGATCCCCATTTAACACAATCTCATTTTTCTTAGCTGCTCCCTCCTCCAGAACTTCAGGCCTGCTCTAACAGTGCTGCTAATCCCTGCCTCCTGTAAAAACAGCGTCTCCCAGGGGAGTTTGAATGATGGGAAGAAGCAAATATTGCTGCTTGGCAAACTGTGCAGAAGCACAGAGTGATTTTTAAAATGATTACTGGTGATATCAAGTGTTGAATAACTGCACTGCTTATCTTCTAAATTACTTTCAGCTTGTACTCCAGGTCATTCACAAAGTCTAAATCTAATACTGTTTTGTCTTTTGTGTCTCAAACCTGTAACTTCAGGAATGTTGTGCTTTGATTGGTGTAATCTGTTCTGCCTGCTGAAAGAAAAGGCTTTATCATAGGGAGTGAGCTTCTTAAAAAGCAAACCAATATTTTGGTTCTTAGACATTCATACCACCTTCAAACTCAAATATTTGTCATGATGGTGTGGGCTTGCAATTAGGCATGCTTACTGTCTAAACTCTCTGAATTGCAAAATTTCAAGTTCTAAGACAAGACCTTCATCAAGTTAAATGTGAATGGAACACAGCTTGTCTCTGTGTACTGCTTGTATCAAATATGCACAAGTTTTCTGCATGTTAGAGATATAATACCCCACATACCTTTCTGTTCCTGTGAGGGTTACTCAATCAGCTGTGTTTGGTCACCCTTTGAACTGAAAGAAATCACATTTTATCAAAGACTCTTTCCAATATTTTTACATTTTGAAGTAATGGGTTCCTCTGAGTTAACTATCTTTTCAATATTTATGGCTGTTGTTTATTTTTAAGAACCACCAGAAGAGAACTGTTCTACTTTTGATTGCAGTTAGTGCCTCGAACAACAGAACTATCAGGTTCTCACAGAAGGCACCAACCAGGCATTTTTTTCTGTGTTGAAGTTAGTTGCTAGCAGAAGTTTGTATCTTTTTTAAGATAGTGGTTTTAAACAGCAGAGAGAGATTTTTCCAAAACAGCAAAAAGCCACCTTGCCCTCCAAAGTGACTTTCACATGTAGACTGTGTGGGTAATTTGGATGCACAGTATTGGGAAATTTTCTATTGTACTTGCAATTCCAGTAACTAGAAGGAGATGCAGAAAGTAGATAACCAAAATCTACTTTAAAAATCTTAGCCTGACAGTGAAATACCTTTTATAATATCACACCAATGTAACTAAGTGGGAGAGGAGAGAAGGGGAAAAATCAGATGGCAATGAAGCTGAGAACATATTGCTTGGTAGTTTAGAGCAGTTCCCTAAGTAAGACTAGCCAGCAGATCTGCAATGTTTTATTGGTGAAAAAGGATTGATAATCAGGTTTGATCTCAGAATGTCACACATGGTGTTTTGTGGGCACTACACAAGGCTGCAATACCCTGCAAAGAAAACCTGGCAAGGAACAGGGGACTCTGGGCCTGGCTGTGGGACCTTAAACCCTGCAGGGTGCTTCAGGTCTGATGCATTCTTTCCACTACAGTAAGAAAATCCTGTGGGAAAAGAGGAGGGGGAAAAAAAAAGAAAAGGTGAAAGGGATGTTTTAGGCAATGGGTGTAGCTGTGACTGCAAAGATCTGTAGGTTATTCAGACCTGACAGGGTAAATTAATCTGGTTTCCTTGTGGTGTGTAGACCCTCTTTGCCCTTCATCTAAATATGCAGCATGACACAAGGTGTCCAGTGCTGCTGAGACCATTCCATCACCATCAGCCACAATGTGTAGAGAACACAGATGGACTCAATTACACACAAGTTTTGGCACTAATTCAGTGACTTTTGTAGCATGTGCAAATACTGGAAATGATTAAATATTCTGCTGTGAGATGATTGTGCCACCTCCATGCCTACACATAAAGCGTAGATTTTATGTAGGAATCATGGCTATTAAAGGTGGACTATCAATAATTTTGTCTAATTAAAGAGTGAAGTGACCACTGGGCCCAGTGAATAAAAGTACCTTTTCTGTAAACTGAAAATTACTGTCACTGACTTGTATGACAGCCATGCTTGCTATTCTCTGTCATTTACCCAAGTATACTTTTAAAATAATCACCGTTTTTATAAGCATGTATGGGTACACAAATTTTAACTCAAATTGTTGTAATTACATCTAATCTAGTCAAATTCATTTTTATTAAAGTTCACACTGTGAGACTAATGAACCTAAAGCTCTGAAATCATTCTCATTACACACGGTTAGATCTGTTTACTGAATCTGCATTGTTTCATGCCCAGGAGGTAAAAGTAAAAACCCACACCACCAAGATGCAAAACACATCTTTTCAATCATTTCCCCTACATGAAAGAGTTTAAACTGTGTTCTAACAGACAGGGGAATGTAAGCAATGCTTCCCTCATCGAGTTTTAATATGAAAGAATGGTTGACTGATGAAGAGTGGTTTAAAGGATAATGAAACCAGAAGGAGAAAAGTCAGCTGCTGGTGATGGACAGGGAGATGATGCAGTTACAGACAGCTGACATAGTCGTGGAATTGATGCATCCAGAAGCTGAAGAAAATATAGTCATTCTAGCTGACAGACAACTGTCCTTTCATATTATTTCCCAAAAATCAGTAGGCAGGGAATTATCTTCTAAAAATCACTCACAAGGTCACTTTTCCCCCGTTCATCTGATTCCCCCTTCAAACCTGTTCTCCCACGGCATGTGCAAATAACTGGCCAACAAGCAAGAAGGGGGCTGAGCGAGCTGCAGAGGTCATGTATATGAGGATCAAGGAAAATGGGTGTGTTTTGATGTGTGGCATTCTTCACAATGTAGTAAACTTCTACTTTGAAGGACTGACAGATATATTACAAAGTAAAGCAAAATAAAAGAACAACTTTTTTCCAACACATGAGTTTCTTCTTGATCTCTTTGCTCAAAAGCCCAAATAGCTCTTCCTGTGTCACTGTGAAGAAACATTTTGAGATTCAGAGAACTGTTTTGCTTTTCCCTCCAAAGAAAACAAAGGCAGACCAGACTGCAGGAATCAAAATCACTGTCAAAACTCTTCCATTTCACCACAGAGTTCCCCAAGCAGGGATTGCTTATTTACCTCCCTTTAGTTCCAGAGCTCTCCTCGAAGAAGGAGCACAAACAGGATGCAAAGGGCCAGAGTTTGCAAATTAAAGTTCCTCCACAGGTAACAAAACATATTTTGCCACATAACCAGTGAGAAGTTATTGCTTCCTGTTCTAAAGACGTTTCTGCATCTGGCAAAGAAAGAACTTTTTTCATTCTGCCCTCTTGGTGCCTCCAATGCAATATCAAATTTTTTCCATGGCTTTACATCCACGATAAGAGCTATCAAAACAGATTATCTCCTCACCTGCCTGAAGGGAATGGTTTTTATATATCACAATTTGGGTTGGGCAAAATGCAGAACTATTTTTCCATTAACAGTTTCATTGACTTTTTTTGTGGTAGGTTTTCAGTCATTTTTAGCCACTGATAATTATGGATTATCCAACACAAATCCATCAATAAAGCATTGCAGATAACTCCTCAGTAATGAGAATACCTAAATTCCTTGCTCAATGGGTTATGCAATCAGTTCATTGCTTAAAAAAATAAAACTGAGATACTGCAATCTTTACAACAGTTCATTTAAAGTGGAATTTGTCAATGTTGGATGAGATCCTTGACTGCCATAAATCAACACAGCCATCATGAATCAATGGAATGACACTGAATTGAACTAGATGATAGACAGTCTACAGCTTTCTGTAAATAAAGGTTCCTTTGCTATCATGACAGTCATTCTAAGTTTACTTAATTTCTTTTTCTAAAGAAAAGTTTACACGTGTTTACTTAAAAAGGCAAAATATTACATCTCTATTTGCAGAACATAAAATATGCAATGTTTTGCTTACATGGTTGGCATTATTCAGTTTCTCTCCCATCTCTGGCCAGCAATAGATAAGACAACCATGGCTCTGCTAAGCTGATCAGGAGGCCCTCTGGTCTCCCAGGGATCTCTCACAGGGGACTCTGCCAGCTGGGGTTTGCTTCCAACTTTCATGCTGGATTTCCTTTCCATGGAAACTGTGGTGGAGGAGAAGAAGCAGGTCTGCTACAGAGCCTGATTGCAGCTGTGGAGCTGAGAACACCTGCAGGTTTCACAGCTTAGGTGTAACCTTTATGCTGTGCTGGACCTTCGTCCCCCTCTGGCAGCTCTTGTGCCCAGCGTCACTTGACTTTGATGCATTGGTAATGGCCTCACTTTGGGGAATTATGTGGCAGTTTTGTAGTAGACTGCACATTTTGTGTGTTACATATATTTCAGAGTGGCAAGTACAGGCAAAGACATGATTTCATAAAGTCCCAAAATATGTTAAAACCATTAATCTAAGATTAATGGGTGAAGGGTGAAAAAAATTGAATAATTTAGTGAAGACTCTTTAATTTCTTATGTTCTGTGATTCAACCTTAGAGAGATATTAGACAGAAGAAAGAGCCTGGACTGTTGTGTCTCAGCTTTTTGCCTCCAGCATTTCCACATGCTAATGAACAGCAAGTAACAACAACTTGCCTAGGTAAGAAGCAGCAGTGGTGAATATTTGATTTTAACATTTTTGCAAACATTCTGGTTTCAGATCTAATATACATATCCCAAAATATATCACAGTATATACACAGCATAAAAAAAATGAGAACATCCTGCTTTCTTTTTTAGACCTCTATTCAGAGGGCTACAAAATTGTCTAGTGTATGTGTGCCTTCAATTAAAATTTCCAATTTCCAGGTCCAGTGCTCTTTCTCCACAAGAACCAGAGACAGCCAAAAGCAGGGAGAAAAGCCTCCATGGATTTGGACCTCTGTACTCATTACAAGCTGGTTAGCAAGCACCTGCTATTCACCAGCTTAGAAAACAATTTGAAATTCAAGTAAGCCTCAGCAAGAACCTAACAGAGAACATCAGGAAGCCAGGCAGTCAGCCAGTTTCATATGCTTCATCTTTCAAAGATTTTTGCTCTGATGCTCTCCCTCAGCACCACACACCAATTTCTTTTTCTGCTTTTTTTTCTATATTTGAAGAGGAAATATGTCACTGTTTTAAATGTCACCTAACTGGAGACTCTAATACCCTGTAATGACAAAAATTATTTAGCAAGATATGACTGAGGAAGAAAGGAACATGTTAATACAGAAAGCCAAGTTAATTTTCTTCTTCAAAAGAGCAAAAATCAGTGAAAAATCTGCCTGGGCCAAATTAGGTTGAAAACCTGGCACATGATATACAAGAACTCCGAGCACAACATTTCCTGCTTTTCTTGGGTGTTTATTGTAGTAACAATGTGAAATTAACTTCAATTGTGTGGCAATTTGAGAGATGCTTTATGATGATTGTAGCCCATTCAGCATTTCTGACTTGGGCTGTCTCAGGAACAGTATTGAGGCCAGTTTGGGTGAGGCATCCTGAAATCCCTGGATGCATAAAGTCAAATCTTTTCAGGTTCAGCTGAGCCTTTCATCATTCCTAGGGGTTCCATGCACACAGTTTCAAATCCTTGGACCTGTCATCCTAAACTGAGTGACCTGATCTGCAGCTGGAGGCAGGAAAAAGAGTTTCTGTAGTGGGTGTTTTGTTCTCACACCTTTGGGTTCCCTCTTTGGCTGCAAGCAGCATGGCTTGGATATCCTCAGGTTAGGGATGGCTTGAAATTTTTAATTTTTAACTCAGCTTCAGAGTTCACCCACTACAGGGGTTTCTTGGCTCTAGGGTCATAAAAAATAGGAATACATTCAACTTGTCCTATAGCTAATTTACCTACATGTTGCAACTTAATGCTTTTGTGCAGCCTCCTCTTTTTGGTTTTCACCTTCTTCTATCACTGAAGAATTGAGTGTATGATTTTGTGCTGATGAAATGCAGAGATCAAATTAAACAAGATCAGTAATCACAACTATGTAAATATCCATGAAGCAAGAGGTCTAAGGCAATAAAATGAAAACACATACAAGAAGGAAAAAAAAAATAAATCTGATACTCTGAATGTTATGTGTAGATGGAAAGGCAGTGGGAAGTTTTGACTTCATGATGTGTACTGATGTGGTAAATTAAATTGGTCAGGGAGCTCCAGGGAGCAAACAATAATTTTCCTTAAGGCTATATAAAATATCATATTTTCATTAAAAAATGCTAATTCTTTGCTGCTCTTTTAGCATTTTGTATGTAGTATTAACTGCAATGCATTGCAGGCAAGAGAAAAAGAAGTGTTTATTTGTTTTATCCAAAAAAAGGGTACCGTACTCTTTAATATGTGGAGAAAATTGAGTCCTGTGTCTATATCTGAATAAACTCAGGACTGAACCTCCTTATTGACTGATCTACTGGAGCTACTCCAAATAATCTGCAGTTTCCAGGCCTTACATTCCCTTCCTTGCTATAAGAACAGCAGATAACAAGAGCAGCCACACAGCAGGACTGCACTTGTTCTGTGTATGGTGCAGGCTTTCAGGAGGGGACACATATAGATACAAACCAGAAAGTAATATTTTTCAACCTCTCAATTACAGTTTGTGGTCTCAGGGTGCAGGGTTTACTTTAGCCTGACACATCTGTGCTCTGTTCACCCATACAAGACAAGAACAATTGCCAGATTTGAGGTTGGCAGAGAATTTCAGCTCCTTGTCAGTTTGGCAGCAAACACTGACCCTCCTGGGTAGATGTTGTCCTGGTTTGCTCCTTAGGGACATTCAGAGCAGTTTCATTCATGTGCCCTCCTAGGAGCACAGAGGAATCTTTCCAATCCTATATTCTATAGAAGTACAAAACAGCTCATGGATGAAGAATGGTATTCATCTGGACAAAAGCAGTCCTGCACCTGTAGGTGAGTGCCTTCATTTTAGCCATGATCTCTGTAACATGAGCCAGTCTGAACAGGCAATCCTGAGGTACAGTCCAACTAACTAATCTAAAGGTTAGAGGTAAAAACCTCAGATGTGCCTCAAAGTCAGGACATTCACTTTAAGGGAAATTAAAGACTCTCCGGGTCAGGTGTCAACAGCACAAATTTGGATGACATTATCCATATACTTGGATGGAATATAGATAAGATGTCAAATAACTCCTTTGCTTTTCACTGGCAAGACACCAATTAGAAGTCTTCATCCAGTTTTTTGACATTATGCTTCAGGGAAGGCATGGACTGATTAAAAAAACTCTACAGATGAGTGGGAAATATTAGAGGCTTGAAAATCGAGAACTACACAGCACAGCTAATGAAGGCTAAATACAGATTAAATTTTAAAAGGCTGGGGGAAGGGAAGTAGGAGAAAATAGATACTGATTAATAATTCTGAAGTGTATGAAAAGTTCTTACAGACTATGGATACAACAAGAAACAACTTTCTTGCTGCCAGAAAGATGAAGGCTTGACCATGGCTTTGCCCAGACAGTGCAGCAATAAGCAGCAGCTCCAGAGGTTCAGTTTTCCCCAGGTCTCTTCCAGGCTGCTGGAGGCAGGGAGCTCAACTGTGTCAAATCTCTGCTTAGTTCAATACCTGCTGGCAGGGGAGGGGGAGTAGCTGAAAATGTGCCCATCCTTACCCTGTCCTCTCACCCCTCTGAGTCCCATCTCTCAGCCTGTGCTCTCTCCACGCTGTTGAGATGTGTTCCCGTCTGCTGCAGCAACAGACAAAATTTTGGCCCCCCAACACAAACAGAAACTGTGCTCAGGACTCTGTGAGAGCCCAGGAGAGGCTCTGCCACACCAGGGGAAGAGAAACACACATGGCCCCGTATGTTAGTAGGCGACTGGAAGTGCCCTGCATCCTAACTAATTAGAGATTTATGATATTTTGCACAGTTCTCACAGCAATCTCAAGGAATGATGAGACAACTCACTTCCTCTACTGTTTCTCAGGCTTTTCTGGTGCCACAGCAACTGCTTATGTTGAATATTTAACCACCCTACTATTACAGATCCCAATTTACTCATGTTCTGACAACCTTCTTTTATCTCTCACCGTTTCATAGCTCAAGGTGTAAGACACACAAGAGAAAATGTGGGGAAAGGAGTCAGTCAGCATGCATTATGAGCCCACAGAAGGGCAGAATGAAAGAGGAGGAAAAATATGCAAATAAGTGTGTTTGACTCCTTGCTGCTAACACACCAGCCAGAGTGAAAACAGCCAGAAGCTCTCTGAACTGAATGAGAGAAGCTGTGTGAGCACTGTGGCTGATTAACTGAAAGGGAGGCATTCAGTGAGGCCTTTAGCCAGTTCACCTTATTTTCTGTAAACATCTGCATATTTTTATGGCCTACTTTTAATCCTTCATTCTGGGAAAATAATTATATTTTGAACAGTTCTAAAGTTTTGCAATGAGTTCCATCAGACATAAGTTCTTTCCTTGATGTTTTCCTGTTCTTTTTGCCTAAAAATTTCTTTTCAGAAAGGTTAACAAGCCACGCACTGAATTAAAAAAAAAATGTTGTCTCTTGAAGATTCAAATAAGAAGAACACTTGCAAGGAATTTTCATTTTTTGTACTCTCACATGTACATGTGGGAAGTGGAAGCCCCAGGAAGATTCTGTGTCTTCTTACCTGGAGAATGCCTTTGGGGTAAAGGATCTCCAGCCCATGTTTCATTGAAGTCAGCAATTAAATAGCTCAGCCTTGCTTTCTCTGGCTGCAGTACTGACACACATTTCCAGTTTCTGCATTCCTCTACCCATCTGGCTCAGGAATGTCTTCTACAGCTCTTCTTCATTGTCTTAAGCTTAAAAAGAAAAGTAGCACTTTTAAAATTCATATAAAATAATGAACGAGCAAAGCGTCTTGTCATTTATTTTAAAGAAGATTGAGATGGTTATAGCACATAATTACTAAATTTAATGAAGTAATTACTTTTCAAATTGATTTCTAATTTCCTACCAAAAAAAAAAAAAAAGAGTTCCCATGGTTATTAATGGAACGAGAGTAATTAACAGCACCTACAAATTAAAACTGCCCATGCTGTATTGCATACTTTGAGGCACTGTATAATAACTTTGTTGTGTTTTTTGCATGGAAATGGTTACTAATTTGAATAAATCCCAAACCACTCATTCCTTCCTGTTGATTCTCTCAGTTTACAAGAGCAGTTTATACTCTCTGCCACCCTGAGCTTCAATACTCTCCCTGCTGCCACTCTGGAAAAAGACCTGTGGGTTGCTGTGGGCAGTACAACACATCTGGGCACATGAAGAGTCATGAGAAAAGCAAGGAAAACATTAGTTCTCAGTAAGGTCAGAAAAGATTGCTGGAAATATCCAAGGATCACAATCACTTCAGCGATGTATTGTCAAAACTGTCTTAATTCTCTCTGTCAACACAGAGTTGTCATATTGAGGATTGTTTTGTTGGAGAGATGTCAGATGTCTCAGGATGTGGCCTGACTTTATAAGTTTGCATCTGCAATTTGCAGTTTGGGGAGACAGTAATATCTTCACTGAATGCCAGTGATAGAATTAGGACAAAGAACAAGGTTGTGGGTACACAGAGTCCTCTGCAGTGGTAGGTTAAAAAAAGTTATTTTAGGTCTATGATATTAGTTATTTGTACAAAGTGGGTTTTTTCTTTAATATTATGATTAAAGATAAATAACAGAATATAAGAATGAGAGCATTTTAGGCAGCTTCCCTTATGCTGCAAATAATTTTTAGAGTAGGAGAGCACAGGTGTATTTCAAAAGACTGAAAACCAACCAGCCTTGTTCAAAAAGTACAACTGACAGAAGTGTTTTAAAAGTTAGCACTGCAATGCATTCCTGAGTCTTAGTTACCATAAACTCTGCAGACAACTTTGAAATTGCAGAAGTAATAGACATTTCTAGAGCTAAAAGGCACCTGTTTTTACACTGACATTGTGAAAAGAAAACAATATGACATGTAAACCCATTCCTACCCCTACCAAGAGCAAGCTTCCTGTTTGTGCTATTCCTTAAATTGCTTGCAGCTAAAATCTTTGTGCTTTCCTCTGGCATCTCTGATACTGCTGCATAACCTAGGGAGACTGATGTGTGATAGAAAATCCTGTGAACTTTGTTTCACTCTCATGGTTTGATTGAGCAAGCACAGATCCAGTAGATTGACAGGATGCCAGCCTCCACCATGTGAGCTGCATTTCCATCTGGGTGGCTTCCTCTGCTCAGATCTGGGCCCCAATAGCCAGAGGTCTTTTTGCCTGTTTCTTTTAGAGTGTTTCATAGCACAGGAAAGTGATTCAGGGCAGTTGTTTGTCTGATTATGTTGTTTTGTAAATATATGTGTTCAATACTGAAAGCACATTTATTGGACTTAGAATCTGAAGTCCAGACAAAAAGCGTTTATTTGTTTTGTTTTGTTTTGTTTTTTCTCTCAGACAGAATTCTATGCCAATGGCAAGTTGGGTGCTTTGCAGGACACAATGTTTCAGTTTCTTCAGGAGGCACCAGATTTCATTTCAGCATCCTTCCTGTCTTTGCAATTCTGCAGTTTTGTGTTACCTCTCTGGCTTCTGTCTGTGTGAAGACTCAACTTTTCTCACTGTCTGGCTTTATCTTACTTATCAGTCATTTGTATCCCAGTGTCATTTCATGCTAGCTGAATTACAGGTTTGAGCCTTCTAGTCAAACCACAATATCAAAGAGGTATAGGCTGCCCAGAAATCACATTCCTCTTCCCACTGTAAGACATCTTCCTCAATGACATAAGAATCATCCCAATACCCAGAATGACATGCTAATATAATAACCTTGGCTTTAATTTGAGATTTGACTTATTTCTCCAGGGGTGTCCTAAGGGATTGGACACTAAATATTAACTCAATATAATCATTATTTTCAAATGTCAAGAAGTTTTAAAATGATGTATAAATGTTTATGTTTGGCAGCACTGCAAAAACCATGGAATTTTTCCACACATCCTGATTAGAAAGCATCCCCTCTGGAGCCAAAATCTCCTTTCTATTATCTGTTTTTCTCTGACAGAAAGAGTTACTGGGCCAGTTTCCTTCATTAGCTCCAAAGCTGGTATATCATATAATAACAAGTCAATGAACTAAACACATTCTAATTAATCACTTCAGGGTTACTTGATAGACCACACAGTCAATCCCTTGAATAAATCAATGCAGGGTTAGAAAGCATTTCAAGTTAAGCCTTTTGTGGACTCTGGGTAGAAATTCAGAGGAAAGGAAGGCACTGGAAGCCACTGCACCATAAAGAACAACTGCATTGATCCTTGTCAGCAAATTCAATCCTTGATATTGCAGACACTTGCAACCTCTTGACCTTAACACAACTATTTTAGGGAAAAAGCACTTGGTCTGTAGTAAGGATTATTGTCACTTAAAATGTTTTTCACTGCAGTACCTCATTAACTGTAATTCTGGAAATAAGAAATATTTCCTAAACTGACAGAGTAATGCTGCTGGAATGCTGGAGGCGCAGAAAGAAGAGCCAGAGACAGCTGTGTTCAAGTTCAGAGAAAAGGAAGGAAGGGGGCGAGACCCACCTTCTTTTATTTCTTATATACCCTTTTAGAAATCACTAGTCATTGGAGGAGATCAGTTCTTCCTCCTTCAACTACAGTGGTCAAAGAAAATGTCCATCAAGGGTCTGTGTCCATGGGGAAAGGAATGCATGTGATAAGATAGTTCTACAATAACATGGTTATGTTTACAGAACAATAACCTTGAGAACTAGCTACTATGAAATAGTTATTTTTAACAGCAAAGAGCAAGGCAACAGACAGAGGTTTTGCTGCACTCTTGACAGATTTCTATGTGCCAGAACTTACCCCAAAATCTTATCAACTCAACTACAGCCACAGCTTTGTGGGCCAGTGAGGTTGTTGGCCCAGCTCTGCAGCCAGGAGCTGGCCAGTGATTTGATCATATTTTCTTTGCTCACTGTGCTGATCTGAACCACAGACTTAGCTCTGGATCAGCCCCATGGTGAGATCCTGGTGTGGGGCACAAGCTCAGTCACCTTGTGACAGTAATTTATAGGGGAACTTGGGATTGTATTAAAGGAAGAAACCACAAGGGTGAACTCTTGCTCAGCTTCTTTTATCTCCTGCTCTGAGATAGACTACTGTGAACCAGTTCAGAGTCTACCTCTGGTTTGGGAGGGAAAAAAGGTTATTTTTTATCATAGTAGCTCAGAACTTCCCATCAAGGAGGAAAGTGGTGTATAATGGAGGGGTTTGCCCTCCTTTCAGCTTCACAGCAGTTTCTGAGACAAAGAAAAGTTACTCAAGTGGCAGTATTAAAACATGTCACTTCATTGAAAGGTGTTTTTCTGCAAGTAATCTTTCTGAAGTCAACTGGTACTTAACCACACTAATGTCAGTCAGCCACCTAGGCTGCTCCCTAGGTGACTCTGAAGGGATGCAAAAACCTGTCTGGCACCACATTTGTAACACTAATTGTTTATATTTCAGTTGACTGGGGAGAGCTATGGTGGCCAAGGTTGTTCCTTCACCTCCCAGAAAAAAGTGAGCCACAGATAAGGGAGTGGAACATCAAGGAACATGATCACATTCTGCTAGTTCATGATAATAAAAATAGTGGAGTCTCACAGTTGAATTTACCCTGCTCGTAGGCTTCACAAGGCATGGGAACATCATGACATATATTATTGGTATTGAAGATTAAAGTGGTTGTAAGGGAGCTGTACTATTGTTCTTCTGTACAAATATATGTCTGCAGAGCTTTGCAAGAAAACATAAAATTTTGACAATGATCAGTCTCTCAGGTAAGAAGATAAATATTCAATCATTTTCCCTTCCTAATTGCATTTGGCTTCTGTATTTATTTATTCAGGAATGACTCTGGGTGCTTGTTCTGGCCTCCTTGATTAAAAAAAAAATTGTTCTCTTTCCTTTTTTAGAAACTAATTGTGCATTTTGAAAAACTAGGAAAATGCATCTTAAAAGTAAACCTGCCTAAAAGAGCATAGAGTGCTCCATGGAAAGACTGTACCTAAGAATACCAATGTTTGGCTTGCAGATTTGTAAGATATCTGAGAAATAAAGGGTGACAAAACCATTTTGCTTCTTTGACTTCCCGTGTTAGATTCTGGGTCCCTTTGGAGGCTCCTAACTTCCAGAGCAGGGTATAAAACTCCTTGTTTCACATTTCTGTAGTCAGGATAGAGTTCCTGTGCTTATTCCTTCCCTGTCCTGCTATTGAGAAGTGCAGAGAAGCCACAGCCAAGCTCACACTCCCAGGCATCTCCAGGAATTTTTGGCTTTTTTGGTGTCTTGATCATTTCCCAAAGATGGATTACGTCTGTTCTTTTGGCAGAAGTGCTTTGTGAAAATATTTCAGAGAAAAAACAATACAACTGAGGAAAGAAGGTTTTATATGGAAAACACAAATGGCTAGAAAGAATTCACTAAGTGGTACTTACAAACCAGAGGTTCATCTTCAAGAACTCTCTAAACTCTATGCAATTTCTGGTGATTCAGTGTTAATTAAGCTGAGCTCTTTTCATTTCCACTGCTTCTACCCACTTAGAGACCAGGTTGAAAGAGCAGGAGCTTAATGTTCCTATAGGAGAGTGCCCATGGAAAGTGCCCATCCAAAGTGGGGGATGTGGGGCAGGCAAAGGAGAAGAGAAATGCACATTTTTTACACCAAAGTGTTATCAAAGCTGCTGAAACAATGTAGGTTTTTTAGGTCACATTTCAAAGCGTGGCTACAGAATGATTTAAACATGATCAGAATTCATAAATGCTTATTTACTACAAAATTTGGACATCTTAGCAAACTTGAGACTTGTTCTCACTGAGGTTGAGGAAAAAACTTAGTAGTTTTATGAAAAATCTTACAGAAAAGATGTGTGTCTGTGTATTACCTGCAGTAATACCTGTCTGTGTAATACCTGCAGTTCTTAGAAAACTGCCTGAATTACTCTAATTCAGCTATTTCAAGCACCTTGTTAATGCTGTATGAAAAAGATTTCTGCACTTCCAAGACATTGGATGGACAGATAACCCTGTGTCTCAGTAAGAGGGGGAATCAATGTCTAAAAATCTCTGAATTTGTCAGTTGTCTACAAGATTACATCAGAGAAATGGCATTTGTAAGAGAAGCTTAAAATAAGGGCTCTTCAGTGATTAATTATTAAAGTGCAGTTTGTTAGGTTGGATTTATAATAACTAATTTGAAGCCATCTGTCTGATATAGCTTGTTCTCTCATTAAGTTCTTACTAAAAATTGTGATGCTCTTCAAAAAGCAGATAAAGTGATAAGCTGATGGGATGGAAGGAAAGCAGTGTGTGATGAAGGGTTAGAGTGGTTCCTCAGCAAGTCCTCTGAGGACACAAAGCTGGGAGGAGTGGTTGGTACCCCAGAGTGCTCTCAGCCCTTCAGAGGGACCTGGACAGGTTGGAGAGATGGGCAGAGAACTGTCTGAAGTTCAACAAAGGCAAATTCAGAGTCCTGCTTCTGGGGAGGAATAATCCCAGGCACCAGCACAGGCTGGGGGCCAAACTGCTGGGAGCAGCTCTGAGGAGAAGGACCTTGGGGGTCCTGGTGGACAACAGATTGCTTCTGAACCTCAGAAGTGGTGGCTGAAATGGTCTCTCGTTCAAAAAAAGAAAAAAAAAAAAAGAAATCCAGGCCTTTGCAAAGTCTCAAGGTCAGGTCCTATGACATTCCTGTATTGGGACATGTTTGAGCCAGAGATCTTGAGAAGGAGAATGCTGGAACAGTAGTCTTCTAAATTATTTATCCAGTGAGAGTTATAAAATCCAGAGGGCAATTTGACCTAAATTCAGGGATGACGTGGAAATCGAATCAAAATTTAGCAATTCATAAGCAAGCTGAATGGCATTTCTGTCCCAATTGAAGATCAAAATTAAAAACCTGATTGTTAAGCCTGAACATAGGCAATTGTCTAAATGGAAGTATTAAGGTATTTCATTTTCTCTGTAGGCTATTTTTCCCCCTCAAAAGTGACTCCCCAAGTCTTTTAGACCAGAACTAAACCATGCATTTTAAGCATCTCCCAGTGAGTTGAAAAGCATTGACTTCAGCTTTTTTTTTTTTTTCTTTCCAGGAGCTCTCATTCCAGACAGTTGTTTTCAAAGCAATGTGAGTAGGAGTCTAGCCCAGGCTCACTGCACTCACATTTGGTACACAATGGGCTTTAGTTCCACCTATCAATTAGGATGCTGAGTTTATTACTAAAAGTCTGCTGCATGATGACAGAGAGCAATATTAATCTTTGTAATTATGAAAGGTGTGCAGTGGTGTTTTCAGATTTGTTATTGTGTCTAAGAAGCTGTGTTTTGCACATGATTAATGTGAAAGTCACCTGTCTTTCTCTGGACCCCCACACTGACTATAGCACTTCAAGCCATGGTGGTATTAATAAAACATGTGTGATCATTAGCTCCTTCCTGATCATGACCCCATGCAGAAGCAGGATTTTCACACTGAATAAATAACATAATCTGAACCATATTCACAGTTTCCAGTTTCTTTCTTGTTCCATCTGAGATGTTTTACTGTGGGGAAGAGTGAAAAAAAATCAGTGAATTTCATTGTGAGTCCTCCTCTCTGCTGCACTCCAGGTTTGGAGCAGCCAGCTCACATAGCAGAGACTCCACACTGGGGGAAAAACAGCCAAATAAAAATATACAGCCATAAATTTAAAAACAGCAACCCAAACAGTGAGTGAGAGGAGAACAGGGTAAGATTCTGACCTGGACATAGCTGGGTGGAACTGATGCCAGGTGGGGATTTGAGCTACAGACCTGCATGGTGGTTTGGAGACCAAGCAAAGCTGTGACACCCTGCTAGAGCAAGACCTGCAACACCTTCACCAATGTTTGTGTGGAAATGTCACGATTCCAGGAACTCACTAGGAATGCTTTAAGAAATGCTGGCCTGAGCCACTGCTGTGTGGCAGTGCTGCCAGCACTGGCTCACTGGCTCAGTTTTTCATTCCTAATTGGTAAACTCCCTCGAGTGTCAAGTTTGTAAAACCTTTCCTCTCTATAAACCTCTAAAAAATGCTTCATAATTCTCCTCTCCCAGATAACATAAAAGCAGAGCTGGGGATGGTACTGAGTTTTATTTTCCCTTGTGCTGCACTCAGTGAATATGCCAATTTTTTGTTTTGTGACTTGTTGCATGGGCACAAGTCCTCCTGCTGCCTCTTGGAACCTTTTACTTTCTTTTTAAAGCTTTCCTACAACAAGGTTGCCTGATTGGTACTAAAATATTTCAGACAGCTGACAATTTGGACTGCTGTGAGCTCAGTTTTGGCCAGCTCTGAGCACAGGCAGCTGTTCCTCTATTGCTCCCTACTTTTTATTGCTTATTCAAAATGAAACCATGGAATAGGTTCTGGTTTCCCTCGTGGGCCATATGTAAGGGGTGACACAAAAGGTGTGCTGATATTGTTGGACAGTGTGCACAGGCCTTTCATGGCAGGGGAATAAGAATTTCTCTGCCTCACTGATTTTTAGTAGACTCACCTATAATAAGTGTAGGACACACAAGGGCAAAAGGGAGATATTGCAGGATGTAGGAATCAATAGCTGGAGCACTGAAAATAGAGTGGCAAAGAGCTACTTTGAACTCTTTGGGGTTTTTTTTCTTCTTTTCTCAAAGGAAATGAATAGGGAATTAGATCTGACACTGCCAGGCTGACTGAGCATTGCTATGTTCCCATAATGATGCATTTCATTTGGGAACACACCCAAAAAAGAGTAATTTGTACAACCTGATGCTACATGTTGTCTCTGGATTAAAGTTTTCCTTTTTCCTCTTGTATTTGGGATTTTATTGGAGTTCCCTCCCACCAATTGCTGTTCTCTTCCTTGTAGAAGGTGTCATGTGTGATGCTTCAAAGAACCAGTGCTCAGTCTTATTAAAGTCACTCCAACACTTTTACCCTGCTTTGGTAATGAATGTGATTTGGACCATCACATTTTCCTCCCTAGTGGAAAATTATGGGCAAGGTTGCAAAAATGACAGCATCCAATTTACAGAGTTCCCTTTACAGGGTCCTTGAACCATTCCATTACTATTTATGTAAATACAAATACCTTCCAGTGTCATTGTCAGCACATCGTGTTCATATTAGCTCATGGCAAATATTTTAACCCCAAAAGGTTGTTTGATAAGGTTAGGCCCTTAGATGTGCTTAATGATGCATACACGAGCTCAACATTTCCTTAGATGCATATTCAAGCATGTGTATGAAATATTTGCGGGATTAGCACTGAAAGCATATGCAAATGTAATTATTATTCATGTGTGTACATGTAAATGCATGCAAATACACACAAACATAATAAATCACATGTAAACATGTGAATTTTCATAATTAGTATTTTAAATAATAGCAATTTTACTGTTAAGACAGTCTTCAATAATTCATATATGTGTGATCTACATGTTCCTTACCTACAGAAGGCCCATTTAATCTGGACAACTTTTATCCCATACATTTTTATTTCAAGTATTTTATGCCAAAAAATAAAACACTTATTGGAGAAACACTTGAAAATAATTGAAGAGTTTTCAGGGTCATGATGGTTGGGGAGATGCAAGTGAAACAGTGCTGGTAGAAAAAAGCCTATTTATTTTCCAAACCAGGTTATTGTCATAGCTGATTCTCCAGTGTCCATATCAGTAATTGTGATTAATAATAACTGAAAGCCACCACAAATATGTGCATTCCTGGTATTGGGAAGAATTGCACTGTGTAAGTGCAGGCAAGCTGTGGCAGGTTTTAAACATTTGAACTGTGATTTGAATTTCTGTTGTTTCAGGAGGACACTTTCACCCAGGGGAAGGGCCAACACCAAACACGTGAAATCTCATTCTCAGTCTTGCTCAGAATGTTTTGTACCAGAACAAAGGCATCCTCATGGTAACTGATCCTACACAGGAAACAATTCTTGAACTGCAAGGAACACAAAATGTTCTTTACACTGCTCCCAAATTCACCCACCTGGTTACCACTGAAGGCTGTGATGAAGCTTTGAGCTGACTGCAGCATGTAATGCCATCTCAAATACTCAAATATTTTATTTGCAACAGAAAGTCTCTTGAAAGAAACTCCTCTGACACTTTACAGGGCAAATTAGACTACTTATCTCTAAAAGCATTCCATTTAGCACAAAACACAAATAAATCTCAAAAAAAATCAGCAATAAGAATGTGTTTGAAGAGAAGGTAAGTGGTGAAGGCTTAGGAAGACACATAAAGATACTTCAACAAGTCCTATTAGAAAAAACTTGTTCATGCATCAGGAACGTGATTTATTAAAATTTTATTTCTAAAATTCAAACTGTGACACTTCAGGATGTTCCCCAAGGATATGTGTAATTCTATGATCAGTTTGTAAAGCTGATGATTTCCACTCACTCTGATATTTAATTCCCCTTTTTTTTTTTTTTTTGTATTTCCAATAATAGCTCTATGTATAAGTTCTCCAGAATCCATCTCAAACAAGATGATTGTATCCTATGAGCCATGAAAAGTTGATATGGGAAAAAAGACACACAGTAGAAGGTACTTTATTTTTTATATTGGCTTGGGATTTTTTAATAAAGAGGATCACTTATTTCCCAGTATATCAAAGATGAAAATGTACTTGAAGAAAGATGACTCTATAAGTAGAAACTTTTACTTTAGGTTTCCACACTGCCATTTCATTTTAATCTAAAAATTTGCCTTACATTAGGCTAGGGGCCAGGAAAAAAGTCTGATTTTTATCTTGACAATGCTTTTGTCACATGCTGTAGATCAATAAATATTATAATAATGGCAGAATTGCACAGCACCAGTAACAAGAGAGATCATTCACTGTGCATTTCCATGGTTTCACTATGTATAGTTATCAATATTGAGTGTAAAACAAGCCATTTTAATAATCTTTCTGTAATTTAAATTAAAATTTTAATTATTGAGTTATATACATATTTTAAATACAGAATATTTATAAAATTATAATATTATATAACTATTTATAGCACTTTTCCCTGAAATAAAGCATCAGTTAGAGTGGTGACACTGCTCCACTGCCAGAGCTGCCTCAGTGTAATTTTGTTTTTATTTTCAAACTGCTCATTTGCAAGGGAGAGAGGAAAGAAATGCAGTCATGTTCAAATGTCAGCACAGCAATATGCTGGTGACCCAGCACACGGTATGACTAAATTTCATGCTTCCCTGAATTGCAAATAATGTACAGAGCTACCACGCCACTGGTTTAATTCTTATTAAACTGGCAGCAGTTTGACCCAGAAATTTGCCATTTAGCACGTGAAAAAGAATTTCCTTCATTACAGGATCTCATAGGGGATTTTTTGTATTTATCCCAAACAATCAAGTGATGCAAAAAGTTGTAAGTTTTAAATGGGGAGTTTTATTGTGCCCATTATACTCTTTCATTGCAGGCCTCACACTGCTCCTGGTAGGTGCTTTACATACAAATAGAAATGGCATTGCAGTGATCTGCTTTGGAGTAGGTTTAAAGAAGCTTGTTTCCCTGTTTCCCTCTAAAAAACCAAACCAAATAGACCAAACATTGGGATAAGTTTACAAAGTTTAATAATTTGTGTAAAAATGTTTAACTTATATTTTCTTTAAGTCTCCATAAGCACAGAGCTCTGTTTAATACATAACTCAAATGCATAATGCTCCAAGAGGTTGTGGAATTCTCTCCAGACCTTTCCTTTTGTGTGGCAAGATCAACAACATTCAGGCCACCCTCGAGACACCTGATGCTGTTTTGGTCTGAAATATCTCAAAGGGTGGAGACTCCACAACTTCCCCAGGGAACTTATTCTGCTTTTTCACTATTTTTACCACTGGAAAGCATTTTATTCTTTCTTCTGAATGCCTCCCTTGTCACCATTTGCTTTTGTTCTGCCTCCCACGGTTGCAGAGAACACTCTTTTGTCTCCTTTCTAAGAGCACCTTGTACCAGCAGAGAACTAAAACGAGTGGTTTGATTTCTCAGAAGTGCAAGAAGTCCCAAACATCCACACTTCTCACTGGAGCCAGGGGAATTTGAAAGAGCTTTTGCTGTTTACCTCAAGCCACTTTATTGGACGGTCTAATCAGAACTTCAGACCAACAATTCAAAAGGTTCATCTGAAACACACCTCTGCAGTGGCATAAACCTGCTAACAAAAGTTTCAAAGCATTCTTTAATACCTTTTTCACTCAGCAACGAGTCCCTAAAAGCATCCTGAAACACATTGGCCTAGAAAGCCTACAGAGATATTTTAAAAATTCCTAGAGAGCTCCCATTCCCTAAGAAAGCAAACTAGTGAGAAAGAAAGTTGCCAAAGACTTGCTGGTAGTGCAAAAAGCTGAGAATGGCCCTAGCATAGGTCTGCCCAAGGATCAGTCTAAAGCAGCATCTTGGTTATGTCAGTGTCCAACAGCCAGTGCAGCAAAGCTGTTTAAATCTGTGCCTTAAAATGACCCCTGATGAATTTTTGAAATTTAAATTGCACAAACAAAACCTATCTTCTTAATTTTCTTTACATAACACTGGACAGCAAAGATGAGAAAAGGCATCCATCTGCTTCAGCTCAGTGGAAAAACAATCAGCAAGCATCAAAACTCTCACAATTATTGCTGCCCCAGAGCCTTTTTTCTTTCAACATAGCCACATTTCCTCATGGATCTGTTGGTCCCAACACCTTGTGTCAAATGATCACTTTAATTAAATTGTGTCTCCCTTCTGCATGCTCTGAGTGCTCACACATTTTCCAAGCTTCGAGTAAGCTCCTATTTGCTTTGAGCACTCTTTAAATCAAGGATGAGTAACGTGATGAGTAGGTGAGAGGCTTTATTTTTGTCTTATTTTTGCTTCATGTCAGGCTTGGATGCAAATTCAGACTCCCAAGGGTATCTCAGGAGGAGTTAGAGGGAGAAAACAAGATATCTGCAGTGTTTTACTGGCAATATCCAGGACAAACAGAGTTAAGTGGGATATTCCAGTAGTAAAACGTGTCAGAAATATGTGTCAGAGGAGTGGGCACTGCAGGAAGTGCCATAAGGGTTGATATCCCTGCCACATTCACCCTGGCTGCACATTATCATCAGGGCCATCCTGAGAGTGCCTTGGAAGTCTTTGGGAGCTGCAAATTCAATTAGAGCCATATTTTACAACAAGATTACTTTTTTGTAGGCTGGAGTATAGTAAATATTTTATTCCCCCATAAAACATTTTAAAATTAAGTAATCAAGGCTCAAAATTCTAAAATACACGGTTTCTGCATGTATTTAATTACACGTGGTATGACACAGATTAAAATTTAGGAGGCAGAAGGGAAGGGTGCCTGCCTGCAAAAATTACATGTGGGATAAAAGCAGTTTACTCCTAGTCAAATTTCACACCAATGACTTTGTATAAATTCATGGAAAACTGCTAGAGCAAGTAGTTATTACTGCTATTACAGTGCAACATTAAACAGTGGTCAAGGAAAAGAAGATTTTGACATAAAATTAGTCTGTATAATATGGGCTGACAGGGTTTCATTCTGCTGCCTGTTTTCCATTGTACAGAACAGGATGGTATAATGGAATATACCAGAATTGGCTATCATTTCTTAGCAGGTAAGTGCCAAAAAAAATTGAAATTAATAGTAGACTAAATCAAATAATACATCCTTTCTTAGTGATTCTAATGGTTTGTCATACTGAACTGATTGTTGTTTGTGTTCTCTGCAGAAAGCAGATTAATGTGTTTAAAGGATACAGAGGAATGCTGAATTAACTCTGAATTTGTGGGCTGAACTTTACCTGTCAAGTTTGCACACATGCAGGAAAGGCCATTGATCACACCACATTTCCCAGGCCGAGACTCCTCCAACGAGTATGAGTTCACAGCAGGAAGGACAGAAGTTGCATGGGAGCTCTGATCAACACCAAAAAACTGGCAAATCTGCTAAAAAGATGCTTCAGCCTTCAGTTCTGACCTGACAAAAAGTGTTCCTCACTGCAAACTGTTCTGCTGATGGGGCCAAATTGGGCAAGTAAGTCTGTAATGGAGGTAAGGACTCTGGCAGGACCATAGTGGAGCTCCTCAGCTTCATGCCAGCCCAGTTTAATGGATCCAAGATAAAATATATATTTCCATTATTCACCAGATGGATACAACTCTGTACACTGCTGCTCCCAGAGCACAGACACTCCATCAATGCTCCTATTTCCTGGAAGCTCTGGCCTCACTTAACACAGTGTAATTGTACATTATAAAACCACAGCTGGGCATCCAGTGGAGTAATCTGAGAATAATTTACCAGTAACATGAGAATAATTCTTGCAGCTCTATCTTGTGTTAATGGTTGCAGGTCACAGTGGTGTGGGTACTCAGCCAGGGCTCCTTCATGAGCCAGGATTGTCCAACAACAGCACCAGGCTGATCAGAGAGTTCCAGAAAAAAATTTGCATAATTTACACTGTTTCCCCCTCTTTCCTCCCTGTGGTCTGCTTTTGTGTCCACAAATGCTTTGAAGAAAGTAAAGAGGATGTAATTGCTGTCACTTAAGGTATTTGATGTTTCAGGTTTCCATTTGTTCATTTCTCTGTTGCGTAGAGCAAATTTTTCAGGTGGCATTGGAAGGTCTGTTAGGCAGGGCTCCAACAAGCAGACCACATTTTACACTTTTTCTCCCTTTTCTTGAAGCATCTGGATGCATGCCTTGCAAAGGCCAAAACTGTTCTGAAAATGATACATGTATTTTGTGGCCCCTTAACCTACAGCTCTTTCCAAAAATGAAGTTTAGAAAAAAAAGTCAAAGAATATCTGATTTGCAGTTATCACAATGCCAAAGTCAATTTGAGCTGGAGAGCTCCAAGTTTTAATCTCATGTATTCTCCAAATGGCCATTAAGTCAGGAGGCAGAATCCCTTGGCTTGTAATAGGGGCAGGATTAGATTTTGACTCACTTGTGCAGCACTGGGCACTCCTAGATTCTCATTGCATTCTGCAGGTTAGGAGCCAGATTTTCTCCAAAATGCCAGCACAATATTCTCTTTTAAATTTTTTTCAGCACTCTTGCTGTTGTTTGGTGCAGATACTTTAGTATTCAACACCTACAGCAATAAAATAAAATATTTTCTTAGAGAACAAAGCTCCTCTGGCCCTAAGATCACAAATTCTAATTTGGGTCCCCAGGGTGCCTTGTCCCTGAGATGTGCCCATCCATATTTGTGTAAGAATGGCTTTATAGCAAGATACAGCAATACCTTTCTCCAGGCTCCTCTTCAGCTCTCATACCTTTAGGGCATCACCTGGAAAACATTCAGGCTTAACCTGCAAATCAGTGATGCAGTTCTCAACCCCTGTTTTGTTCTCAAAAGCACACGAACTTTAGCTGGCTCTGGTGTGACATGGTCACAAAATGTAAATTCAGATAGTTACCATCAAAGAGTTTTTCCCAAACTCTCTCTGAATTTATGGTGTCTTTAACAGAAAAAACACAGTCTCAGGAAAGAAACATAACAGAGCATAAGAATGGCAGCACTTATAGGAGACCTGGACTGAAACAAATTTGAGTTTAACAGATGAAAGAACTGATGGAAATGGAATATGACTACATTGCTTCTCCTATGTGTTTTATTTCCCTACAGTTGAATTTGCATTCAAACTGTGTTAGATTTCTCCCCGAAAAGATTACACTGTGGAGGACAAATAACTAATTTAAGATAAATGAATCACACTGTGAGGTATGTCTTTTAAGATCTAGCTGTAACAGATAAATGTGCTACAATCAGCTCTCTACTTAATTCTTAATATACAGTAGGAATTCCATATTGGAATCAAATATTTGACTCAATTTTACTGCTGTCAAAAATCATAATACACCTTCCCACAGACTCTTTTGAAATAAAAATCAACAATAAAATGAAGTTTACTGTATTTTTCAGTGGCATGAAGAGATAGCATATGGGAATTGTGAAATGCAAATGTGTGAGCAATATTATTTGGACTGGTAGCTCATGCCCTGTGTGCCTGCTTTTTGCTAAATCATATATAACCACAAAAGTACTTGCAAAAGCTGGGACTGCTTAGCAGACAGGAAGTTCAAACCACTGATAATTCTTATTCAAACACGACGTTGTGTTTCTTTCCATTGTTTTGGTGTGTGCATTTAAGAATAGACAAACATGATTTTTACATGAAGAAAATTGATTGACTGTGCAGATCCTACCAGCTATTTCTGTGTTATGCAACTATATAAATCCAGCAATTAAATACATCCAAAAATGTTGTTCAGGACTGTAGACACAGCATAGTGCTTCAGGGTTATTACAAGAGGACATTCCTCTTACCATTTAGTATGCTTTCATTATTTTCCCTTTATCACTGCAATCTTGCCTTCAGGAACTGAAAGCAGAGAAAATACATTTCCTGTGACACCTCTTGAAGACTCAGCTGGTCAATTTGCACCAGGACCCATCAACCAGGAGCAGACAGGCTGGACCAGCATCTCTCAACCACATTTCTCCAAAGTAGGATGCTTGCACAATGCTCTAAGCATGGCAGGGAACTATTTTTTTTTTCCTGTGCTTTGAAGCATTGACATTTGTCACCTTGAAAGACACTGGCTACTTTTCTCATTGCTCAGTGTAGAAGAAGAGGTGGTTTGGTTTTTTTTTCCTGCGAAGGCAACATACTTCAAAATAATAATATGCATAAACATGAAAATCTTCCCTCTCTTTTAAACATCTGGTGCTTGTGGTTGTCCAGAAATATGGATTTTCAAAGTGCCGGAAATGCAGAAACTTTACTACAAAGCAGGAATAGCGTGGATTATCCAGCACCCTGTAGCACCTTACTCAGATCTTTCTTCAAAAACATAAAATCCTGGAAAAATCTGAAGAAGAAATGTGTTTGCAAAGATTTTGGCTGTCAGGAAAAGGCAAGCTTGGGAAACCTCAATAAATCTCACCACGCAGGACAAGTGGATCATACTGGGTACAATGCACCTGTGGGCAAATTTGCCTTCATAATGCCAGGGAGCTCTTCTGGAAGCATAACTGGGACCTGAGAGAAGCAATAAGCCTTGCACTGCTACTGCATGCAGGGACCAATTTCACTCATTCTACACAGCTTGATCACAGGAGCATGGAGAAGAACTATTGTGTAGCTTAATATGAATCTTCCAGCAAGTCTGAAGCAGCAAAATGCTATTTTCTCTTTAAAGGGAGGCAGCTCAAAGCAATGGCTTAGGAACCAGCCAAACCAGCCCACTTGGAGAAAGACATTTGTTGTCCTTGTACAGCACAAGATCACAGGCAAGCAAAACTGCAGAGACTTTCTGCACCCTCTCACTGATCTCTAAAATACACCTTGAAACTTAAAATCAGAT
This sequence comes from Climacteris rufus, assembly GCA_013398175.1. Taxonomy (NCBI): domain Eukaryota; kingdom Metazoa; phylum Chordata; class Aves; order Passeriformes; family Climacteridae; genus Climacteris; species Climacteris rufus. The sequence continues at coordinate 238,413 of VZRZ01003591.1, forward strand.
CCCAACAGAGAGGGGGTTTGCACTGTTTTTTCCACCTTAGAAGCACAGTCGAACTGGAGGCTCTGCAATATGTCTTGATGTGCTAATTGAATTTATATGTACCCAGAGAAGGGTATAGGATCACACAGAAATCAGCACTCTTGTGGTTTAATGGGTAGATTTTTTTTTTGTTTATTTTCCACATTCCAATATTCTGCATGTTGTCTTTCTATAAGGGAGGTGAATATAAATTATATGTACAGTCCTAGAACTGATCTTAGTACAAAGGCTATTTAATCATTCCTTCTCACTGTATTTAATACACTCACAAAATAATGGAAAAAAACTGGGGGAAAGAATTTTCCTAGCTCCACTAGAATCCAGAAGTTAATTTTATGACATCTTTGACAAATACAGAAATTTGGGGCATTAGAAGGAGGGAAAGTTATGAGAAAGAAAAAGAAATTTCTTGTACATGGCAGCAGAAGTTGCCAAAGCCCAGAACATCCCACTGAAATACACAATTGTCACAGGGAAAATCTCCTCAGTTTAGGTGGTTTAAATCAAATCCAGATCAAAAGTTTTATTGATTTATTAACAGCACATACATAACTGGCAGTTTGTGACCTGTATGTTCAGGATCAATACCAGCAGTAGAAGAGATTCAGCACAACATTGGACACTTGCAAAGTGTTACCACTCACTCGCAGATGCTTCACATCTTCCCATGCCACCTCCAAGGCCCACAAACCACAATGCCCTCCCCAGATGCCCAACCCCAAACATGCTTCATGTTGCTTTGTTGTTCCTTCTCAAGCTGGCTCCTCTTTTTCCAAAAGTTTCTTTATAATCCCCAGTTACTCTTTAATCTAGCTGATGGTCACATTCCTCACTTTCTCCACCAATTTTGGGCAGCTTTTGGGGTGTTTAAGTGACTGGGTTTATAATGAGTTTTCTGGGATTGCAGCTCATGTTACCCAGTCAAAAGGAGGGGTGGTGCAGGTCCCTGATGTTCATTCCTTGGACTCCTGTCCTTGAGAACTCTCTGTAAAATTGAGTATCCTACAAGTTGCTGCTGTCCAGGACATCTGAGCAAGAGGAGGACATTTGGATACCCCTATTTAAATGGGTTGATATGCTAAATAGTGATATCATGGGTTTTGGCTCTGAAGTAGATTGTGTTTTGGGGAAGCCAAGTGCTTAGACATGAAAATCTTTCAAACAACCTTCAAACTTCAGTGTTGTTGAAGCAGGGTTGCATGAGATTAGGAAAGGGGGAGGCTACAATGAGGTGGACTTTATAAAGATTTCAGTATTGGTGCAACTAATACAGAGGGGAGTTCAGCCCTCTGCACACAATCCATGTACAAAATAAATACCACCCATGGCACTGGTTTCCTTAGTGCAGTGTCTGACATCAGGATGCTCCTGTCATGGCTGTGGGAACTCCTGGAATTCTGCAGGGCTGTTTTTAAGAATGGGGTGTCTGTGTCTGAAAATTGTTTGCACAGAAGCCACTGCAGAGGGTGGCTGGTTGAGGGTCTCCCGTCTTTAGCAACTGGAAGACAGTTTTGACATGAAAGTCTAGCTTAACTCAGCAGAACCACCTCAGCTTTCCATTTGTGTCAACCAAAGGCCCTCTTAAATAGGCAAACTATTTATAATCAGACTCAAGCAACTATCTCAAAAGCCAGAGCATGCCACGTTGTGTAATTCGTCCCAGAGTGCATTTTTTGTGCACCAGAATGAGCAGCAATCCTGAGAGCTTTCATTATATAACCTGATACAAAGGCAGCTAGAAACATGTTTATCATTTACGTTGTGCTAACAAAAATATGAGTTAAATTGGAGCTGTAATAAAAATAAATGAGTGCATGACACAAGTTATTATTTTAAAATTAGATTTTGAATTTTCTATTATGTCCATTACTTAAAGATTTCTCCCTAAGTGCTGCATTTTTGTTAAAATATTTTGATGGTGAAGTTTATTGTAAAATCTTTCACAATATTCCTTGATTTTATCTCAAAATAGCGGTTGTCTTTCCAATGGTTCACAAAGTCAAGTTCATTGAGCAAAATTGTAGAGTGGGTTTTTTTTAAGATTTAGTTGATTTTGTAATTTTTATAAACTTAAGGTTTTGTATCAAGAAAAATTATGTATCCCCTGATAAATTTTCAAAAAATCTGCATTAGAATTAGAGATCCTGGGGGTTTTGGCCCTCATTCTCTTAAAGTTGCATGGTGAGGTTCAGCCAGACATTCACCATAATTACTGAATTCACAGAATATCTGACATTGGGCACTTTTTTCCTCACCTCATCGATGACACACTATCAATCATGCAAAAAAAAAAGCAATGTACTGACTTTTCTGCACACCTGGAAGTGGCTGTAGCATCATGATCTAAATATTCTCAAGAGCTCCAGAAATATTTACCTCTGCTTCATCCTGACTCTTTCCAGGGTGTCATGGACTGATACACTTTGACTTCAAAACCAATACAATAAAATATTTGCCAGTGGCTGCTCCTCCTTCACCCATACTCAGGCACATTCCCATTCAAACATTGCAAGGTCTATTATGATAACAGTGGCAATGTCTAAAACAACCTTTGCCCAAATGGTTCTGGGTGAAACGACAATTTTTTATTATTTTTTAATTAATGGTTCCATTTTCTTTGCTTTTTGCTCTTTCTTTCGGCAACTTCAATTCAGATAAGTGATAGGTAATTATTGGGGGACCAGAGCATTCCTCCACTGTATTTATCTTTGCTCCTACTAATCTTTATTAAAGTGTTATTTTTCTCCTATTAAATAGCCAGAGAGACTGGTTCTTCTTTGGAATTCAGGCTTATAGAGTTGGTAAAAGGAGAGAAAGCTCCACATAGGACCTTGCCTCTACCCACATTAATATTTATGTATGCACTTAATTCTCCTCACCTGAGTGCAATTAAGAACTTGCAGACGCCTTTGCAGAACCGGGGCCAAAATAATTACAGTTTACACAAGACTGTGACAGGGAAATATTTCATTAGCACAATTAATCCTTTAGAGCATTACGAAATGGCCAATTTCTCAGAATAAAGCAGAATATTTGTTGCTAATCAAAGGTAAAGTTTATGTAATAGTAATAGATGACATTTAATAGCATAGGAATATATAATATTTAACAGCTCCATAATCCATGGTAATTTTTATTTCACTAATGTTTATTGGAAATGGGAGAGAAAGAATGAGAAAGCTTTCCCTTATACTATCAGAGACACTTGGGTTACATTTTTACATTAGGTGGCACTAATTCCCTATTAACTGGCATTAACGTAATATGCAAACCCACTTCAATTTCACGGTGCTGATGTATAACTTTAGAGCTGTTACACTTTGCAAAGCACACAGTACAGCACTAAATGCAGGCTTGTCTGCACCTCACGTAAGTTCCAATCACCTTCAGATGTTCTTTGGCACCACACAAGTCAGGTCACCTTCTGAGATGCTGGACAATTTCAGAACCCTGGCCCAGTCTCAGATATCCAGGACGTGCTCCTGTCAGCTGCCATCATGAGGAATTGGTGTTAAATCTTTAGTGGGGTAGATAGTAGAAAACAATTGCCAAGAGGACTGAGCTTTTGCATTCGATTTTCTTAGGTACCAAAATTTCCTATTAATTAAAAGATACAAACCGATGTAATCCACTGCAGAGAGCAGCTCAGATGTAAAACCTCAGAAAGTTTTATGACAGACTTCACTGGTTTAGGGTCCAGTTCCCTTCTTCAGTGCAGCACAGACCCTGCCAAGCCCAGTCCCAGTGCAAACCTGTTGATTCCAGCGAGGTCACGCTGGGGTGGGAGAAAGGGGGAAGCAAGAGACCAATGTTTAAAAAGATTCAGTAAGAGATGGCTGTGCCTGCACACATGTACAACATGGACAAAAGGAGCAGCTCCTGGCTGTGGGTGCATAAAATGCCTCCCTTGTGCCTGGAGCAGCTCAGGCTCATCGTGTCCCAGGAAGCTCCCGCAGGGAAGCACAAGCTGGGCACAGTGGTGAGGACTGGGCATAAAAACCCCCATGTGAAATGGAGCACTGGGCTCCCAGCAGCGCAGGCTTGAGCACAAACATCACTTTTTCCATGTAAGGAATTCTGTAAAACAACTGTGATTGAAAAGACTCCCATTTGATTTGGCTGATCCACGCAGTTTTAAGGCCCCCAGTCACAGAGAATTGTGTTCCAGACTCTGCTATTCCCTGTTTAAATGCACACACCTATACACACACAGGCAATGCTGCTTTTCCACAGTGCCTAGAACAGAGGAGGACAGGAGACTGAGCTTTCTAAAGCCATTACTTAGCGTGTCATCTGCCAAGGGTTCAGAGGGGTGAGCTGGGCTCACCGTTGTACAATTAGATTTCCATTTCTGTGTTGTAAACCCATGGCCTTCCAGCTCCCAGCTCAGGGGCCTTCTGTTGCAGTGCGTGGTGTTTGCTATTGATAAGTGCCAGGTTAATTGCTCAGGAGAGCCACAAGTTCCACTTGCCAGCACCAGCACTGGGAAATAATTGACACAGCAGTGGGGGCCACTTTTCAAAGGAAAGCCTTTTAATAGATTCGTGAATCATGAGTAAGAAATCTCCAGAAGGAGAAGCAAATTAGCAATTGATACAAATCAGAGGAAATGGCTTTTCTGGAAGGTAGAAGGACATCTCAGAGAATATGCAAACTAATTAGAAGTCAGACAAAGAAATATTAAGGAGGGAATATATAGAATTTTCTTCCTAGCAAAGTCCATGCCAATATACTCCTAAAGAAAAACGGAAATTAAAAAATCAAGGTAAATGCCTTTATTTCAAGTCAACATTTAAAAATACATGTGGTTAATTTACTGGTAGATTAACTACAATTTTGCTCAGTTTTACAGAGCAAAGAACACTCCCCAGCCAAGCCTAGCTCCCTGCTGGACATGGTAGTTGGACCACTGGGATGTGGGATGTGCTCCCATTCCCCATTTCCCCCAGCACTTGCTGCCGAGCACATCACAACAATTCAACCATTATGGGTGGCAAAGACCTTGTTTTCCACAGGGTAATTTTTTTTCTTTTCTCTTAAGATTTTAATAATTTTCTTATCAGTTTCCTGTGCAATTTCAAAGAGTGTTTATTTTGCTGATGGGTAGACATCTGACCATTGATCTTCTTTTAATATATTATAAACTCTTTAGGTGACAACAGAATCAGAAGATTTGTTTTATATTTACAGCAATTTCCATCTTAAATTTCCCCTAACCAGGAAAAGAATTACCTACCATTATTTCCAAAAACACTTATAAAAACTAAGTAAGTTCAATGGTTTTTCAAGAATTTTCTGGATGATTTGCTGGAATATTCTGGGATTTAATGTAAACTTAGTTGTAAGCTATTATGTAACTACAATAGTATTAGAAGGATCCCCTCCCAAAGACAAACTCATAGATTTAAACAAGGTTACCCTACAAAATTAAGGCAGTGTAATGCAGAGTGAGGAATAAACCCAAAGTTATTTATCAAGTCCTTGGAGACTGAAAATAAGATAAGATAAACAAATTATGGTATAACTACCTGAGGACTGGTAGTGATTTTTACCTTTATAGGCTTGGTCAACCTAACACCTTTCACTCTTTACAAGAAACTCACTCGTGTTTGGATCTAGTGGGAGCAAGACCCAAAACAAAGCACTTTTTTTTCCCTTGTTTTATGCTTTAATACTATTAAAAAAATTAATACCTATACTGAAGTGCCATATTAAAACTATAAAGGGCTTTTTTTATTTTCACACCTGGTATGTTTAAGTGAACTATTTGTTGTCATGGAAATTATTTCATGTGGCTGGCCTAAGGAAAGGAAAATTTGGGGAAGGTTGGGAGGGTCTATGACAAGACATTATATATACAGCTCTTCTCAAATTAGGGTTAAACCTAAGCCAAAAGCCTAAATCTGGAATTTAGGTTCTCTTTAAATTCCAGAGCTTTGAAGAATAGCTAAAAATTCCTATATAAATCATATTAAACCCTCCTCAGGGTGCTCTAGAACTCTGCTGATCCATCCAGGTGAGATCTTACCAAGAGTGTGAGAAAGGCAGCTGGACTGTGAGGTGCCTGTGGCTGCTGAGCCAAGCAATGTTTCAGCAGTGGGACATTCCAAACCTCACAGCTGTAGGAAAGTGCTGGGTGCAGTTCCTGTACCTTTCTGTGCTGTTTCATCTGTAATAAAAAAAAAAGGAGGAATGAGGATTCAGTGGAGCCTTTCTACAGTCGTGACATTAACAAATGTTTAGAATAAAGTTTACAGTGTGAAAATACAGAAAGTGTTCCAGAATCAATGATAAAGCAACGATGTTCCTTTCAATTTTCATGGTCTTCATTTTTGCTGGAAAGCAGAAAAGTAGATTATTGTAATGATTAAGACACTGGCCCTGGACTCACAGAACACTCTGAAACTCTCAATTCCCTGCTCCCACATGCTTTTCTCACCATTTCAGCTGCACAAAAGGGCACAGAAGTGGAGGATAATGTACTGGCAGAGTGACATTAAGGAAAATTAGATTTCTGTATAGTGGGAAAAGCCAGTATGAAAAGCACTTGTAGTGCCTGGCCATTTTGCACTCATGGCTGGGGTGATGCCTCACGCCCTCTCAGAGTGGAACAAAGCCCTGTGCAAAGAAACATTCAGCATTTCTGCATCCACCCCTCATGATTCCTGTCCTCATGAATGAGTTCCTACATGATGCATTTATGCCTTAAACCACAAATTCTTAGGTTGCCATATACCAACAGCTGCACTGCCAAGAGGTCAGAGACCCTGGAAGAGCTCTCCTCAGCAAGTGGCTGTGATGAAATACTGAGAAATGTGAGAGGTAACAAGAGAAAGGGTGTGACTGCAGTCCCACAGTGAGGCACTGGCAGCATTTATTAACAGCACAGCCATGGAGATCAAGGGAATCAAGAATATTCATCCTTTCCATATAACACCCCCAAGAGTTGGAGTCTGTAACTGCTCACCTGCTGCTAACAGTGCAAGGCAGCAGGGAAATCAGATAAACAGTGATGGTAAGAGATTATTGACACTCCTATTCAAAGTCTTTTCCTGCTTAACTCTACCAGGAGATGGGAGGATGGGGCAGAGGAATAACCCAGCGTTACATACACAAAATAGAACATTACACTTGAATCACTGCTGCTGACCTAAGTACATGGACTCACAAGGACCCACATTGCACCAAATTTTGTGTTGTAAGGTGGAATTTGAATGCTATTCCAGATATGAAAATTCATTTTACTGGAGAAGTACCAATATATTACTATTTTAATTGTGAAAATTGCTAATATTATATATTGCTCTACAGGGCACGAAAAGCAGTTTCAGGTCCCAAGGCAAACACAACATTTGCTTCTCTTCTGATAACTGCTCTCTTTCCCTTCCTTTCCACATGTCATCTGTCCCTTTTCCTATCTCTGGCCTCCTCATCTTCTCCTGCTGTGGACTCCTCCTGCAGGAAACAGCAGACTGGAATATTGATGAAGTGTTTGTGTTTGGAGAGGAACATCATTGATGAGTACAGCTTCACCTTATTAATGCTACAGTAAATGCAAAAACCTTGCCTTTCCTCCAGGTTAACAGTGCCAAATCAATATTCCCCTGGCACAGAACTCAGTGATAGACTTAGTAACCACTTTTTTTATTATTATTTCTTCCTTTTAATCTCTCTGAGGGATGGAATTTATATGTGTGCAACAACCTGGACAGTATGCCTTGAATCAAAACTCTGTGCTCTCTCCCCTCATTTGATGTGCAAAGTTTTATTTGACTGTTTGGAATTTATGTCCATGCTTCTGGATAGTTCCTGTGAACTAAGCTACCGGTTACATTTATTTTAGGAGTAATAGCAAATATAGCTAAGAGCTATAAGAATAGTTAAGAGCTGTGGCAGATAAAAGATGTGTTGTGCCCCAGAAAAAACCAAAATATTAGGGGCCTGCACCCTCTCTTGTCACAGAGGCAGATTCATGCCCTGATTTAGGGGGGACATGGAAAGCTCTGAACTGAAGGATGTTCTCTAGGGCCCTGGGTCTCATATGCTGAGGGCAAAGGAACCATAAAAGGTGCAGCACTTATGCATTTTCAAGTGCATAAAAATGCAGGTGTATTTACTTTAAAGTATGGTGAAGGATGATATATCTTGAATTGCTATTATATCACCAAGGAAACAGATATATTCATCATTTCACAGAGTCTCTGCAAGTGCTATACAAATGTTGGGAGTGCCATAATTTCTGTGGTTCAAATACAGATGTATTTTGGATGGATTCATGTATGAGAGCAAATACACACTGCACACCTTTTCAGGAAAATGTGTATTAACAGAAAAAGAAGGGTGAAAAAAAGCTGTAAAGTAATTGAAACTACAGAGGTAATGCAGGCAGGGAAAAGTTAATTACCCAGTTTAGAACCTGAACAGGGCACCTCTGATTAATAGGACTCTCTGGTGAAACCTGCTGTGGGAAAGTTAATCAGTGTTAGGGGCCAGGACATGGTTCTGTGTGATGTGGTTCCCTGGCAGCCCAAAACATCCAAGCTGCATTGCAGGGATAAGGTGCAGCATTGATTTGGGCTCTGAAGGTGGAGGGAATGACACCACCAATTAGTTATCCATAAATTTCACTTACTACCAATGTGATGGGTGTCTCTTATCAGTTCTACTAACAAGGTAAAGGCTGACTTGGCTTGGAAACCGTGATGAGATCATAACTCAAGGAGATGTGACAGCAGGTTGTCATTTAATGTATTTTTCATATGTTTTTGGCTCCTCATTCAGCCTGTGCTCATCACTGCCAACACAACTACATCAATTGGCTACATTGCCTTTATACTGTTGTGTTGGCTCTAGAGCACTGGATATTGGTTGCATTTTAATTAGGAACATAATCTTTAAACCACATCTCAAACAGTCATGAAATACTATCCCAAAATGCAACTTTCCCTAAAGAAACTGATAAGAGTGTGTGTGTGTGTGTGTGTGTATGATGGTTTGTTTCCTCTTTTCTACTTTCTGCTGAAAGAGTAGAAACCTACTTCCTATCCCAACAGAAAAGCCACACAGTGATATTCTTAGTTCTGATGGGATGGTGATCTGTCCCCTCCAAACAAGCAGGTGAAAAAAGGCAGCTCAAATGAAGTGGCAACTTTTTGGCTCTTTCTAATTGGGATGGCTCTGCTGAGATGCTGTGCTCTCTTCCAAGGCTCTGGGAGGAAGAGACTTGAAGGAAGAGAGGAGGATAAAGCTTGCTTTCCCTTCAGGCCATGAGCACTCACATCAGAGCCAGGGCCAGGTAATTGCTGCTACAATTCCTGTGGCCAAGGATCTCAAAAAGGAACTGCTTTGAAAGAAAAGAAATCTCTCCTTGGCTGGTTCTGAAGTAGAAGTGGTACATCCTCCTATGGCAACAGCACAATGTTGTGCAGCAAGTGTGCCTAAAAAAAAAGAGCCATAAAGCCCTAAGCATCATACAAAACCTCAATTCATTTTCCAGGAGGACATGGGAATGTGCCTAGTGATGTCAGCACAGAAATATGCTAAAATATGGGAATAAACTGAGACTCTGGTAAGGAGGGCTAGGCAGGATGAAACACAAGGGATCCAGCAGAATGAAGGGGTTGCTCTGGGGTCCCAGGATGCAGAGAGTGTTGGTTTTAAAGTAGTAGTACCTACAGAAAATACAGCAACATCACAGCCACAAGTACTGTTCAGTGGAAGCTGTTTCCCAGAGCTTAAATTTTGACTTTTGCCTGGCTTAATTTCATCTCAGAGAAAGTATAGGTGGCCCTCCTTAGAAGACACAGAACATCAGCTCTCTGGCTCAGATTTTTGCAGAAAAACAGAGCAAAGCAGAGGGAAAGGCTGCATGGGCTGGAAAATTCAAGAAAAAAATGGAATACAATAGGTTTTTGTGACCACCAAGATGGATAACTCCCACCCTGGTAGGGTGAGAGCTCACCCCTCCATACAGAAGTGAGGGCCAATGGTTTCAGGGTCATCAGTGCCAAGGAGGGAGGACAGGGGAACAATTAATTCCCATGAATAAAAACATTAATGAGGAAATGAAATAAAAAGTACATCCCTTTCAAATTCCACAATTAAAACACAAATGGCATGTGTTCCACCAGGCTTGGAGTTTAAGTTGGTAGTCTTTTATCCAGTCTACAAAATAATATCAATATAATGAGAAACGCTATTTTTTCCTTCCCTATGTCATAGTTCACATACATCTACAATCTTGTGGTAAATTATAGCTGGAGGAAATGGAGTAAGAAATTACCTCTCAGTCTCTCTGACATTATAAAGTACACTCAGCGGGGAAACTAGCACACACACACACAAAAAAGTATTCTACATTCAAAAAACCACCAAAAAGTTAGCCCCTTTTTTTTTCCCAAAATAATATTTCATTAGAAAAAAAAAAAAAAAATCTGTCAGCAAGACAGTCTAAGCTAAGCAAACATTTAATTAATTGCCTATTCTGTTATGAAGGCTTGGTAGCAACAACAACAAAATAATCTGAAATTTGATATATGAGTTTTTCATAAATGTAGGCAAATTATTTCTGAAATTTATTCATGAACTTGTTCTAGTAAGCCAGCAACCTTTTAGGAAAAGAAGAATGCAAACTCTCTGATTGTTGGGGTTTGTTGGTTGGGGTATTTTTTGTTCACTTTAAGCTGCCTATACTTTTCCATGCAGTATATTAAAAAACAAAATCACAAATTTCATTGCCTAAGGAAATGGGCTGTGAAAATACACTGGGAAAACTTGAGTAGTTTATAACTTTTAGGTTATAACTTTTTGCATATATGCCCAACATATGCTGATGTTAAAAAGTCTACTGGTAACTGAAGGCAGTTCTGTAGTTAAGCACTGAAAACCCAGGGTAAAACTAAAGATTTTTTAGAAATGTGATAAAACCACCTTAAAATCTAAATTTGCCACTCTTGGGCATGATGCACCATTCAGTCATCCAGTTCTACTCCTTTCATCTGCAACAAATAATAATGCTTTCATGAATGTGTAGCAGTGTTTGCTGATTTAGATTAAGAGATTTTAAGGAACCTTTATTTCATCCTCCTCCTCAGCCTTGTTTGTCTGCATACTTTGCCAACTTACCTTTGAAATGCTGTGCTGGTACTCCCAGGTCTGAGAGGAAAGCAGAGACAGATTAAAAAAAAAAAAAAAAAAGACATAAGGACAGTAATGCCAGTCAAGAGAGGATCAGGAGAGGGGTAAGAGGAATGATACAGATGTACATTTCTCCCATGTTTTAATCTTTGCAACACCAACATGTCAGTGAGGCACATTTCATACAAAGAAGGCAAATTCAGTTTCACCTGCAAAATCACTTTAATTTTAGCTTTTAATTGACAGCCTGTGGAACAGCCTTGGGACCAATACTAACTTTGCTTGCCAGTGATCTTTTATCCTTAGACAGAGCAGTAAGAACTGCTTAAACCTGTGATGCAGCTTCACCAAATGCACATGAACATTTACCTTGCCCAGCTCATCCGTGAGTGTGAAAGAATTCCCCACACTCTGTAAAGATACACTGGGTTTTACTTCCATGGGCTGGAAAATATTTGCTGTGAAAACAGTGTCCCCTTTTCACCTTTCCTTGCAATTGGAGTGTTGCCTCTTTACACCTCTATTCAGGACACAGCTGCAAAGAATATTTTCCTGGTGCAACTCACTGTGTTTGGCTCAGATTTTCTCTTTGATGTGAATGAAAGTTTAGGAGTGGGTAGAATATGTGGCCTTTCCACTCATGGGTGTAATCCAAGGGTATGGTCCAAAGAATGTTCCCATATAAAAGTTAGCTGCTTGTTGAAGAACAAAGCAAAATAAAATGTTGAGGACTAAATGAGCAGGAAAGGATTTAAAGGCATTCTGCACTCTGTGGAGCAGTCATGATGTTTGTCCCATGTCTCCTCCTGGCTGCCCTCTGAACCAAACACAGGCAGAATCAAAAGGTTGGTCAGAGAAATTATCCATTTGGGAGATGCCTGAAGTATCCATTCAGTCAATAAGATGTGGGTTTGCATGTTTTAAAACCTTCCCCATCACCACAGCACTTGAGCCCCATCACTGAGGCACAGCCCAGTGTTTGCAGGCAGCCCCAGAGCCTGAGGAGAAAATTATTTGGGAAAGTCACTGCAGGGAAACCAAGCTGGAGCTGAAACTGCAGCTGCAATGACAGCAATGCGCATTCATGTCTCAACTGGCAAGAAATTCCAGCTGTATTTTTAATAAAATTTCAATGAACCTTCTTGTTTCTTGCAGAAAATTCTCTCACCACCAACTTGTTGTTTCTCCAGTGCCTTGATCTTTGACTGCAGAAAAAGATGTCTTGCCAAGCCCCTTCCCTGGGGTGAGACCTCTTACATAATTAGAGCTGACACCATTGTGAGTTTAAAGAACAAATATGAATATAAGAATCACAGAGGGACCTGACACTTTAATGGACATTAAAAGTATTAAAAATAGTAGTGGCAGATTGGGTGGGCAGACACTGGCAACTTTTGAAGTCAGTGGGAATTTTGCACGCCTTAACTTTTCCCTAAGATCTTATGATTTCTTTACCTCTGGTGGAAATTTCATATTTTTGCTATTTAATAAAAATATTTCATTCTGAAAGCAATTTTAGTTGGTACCATATTGAACTGTAATTAAAGATTTACGATCCTATTAAAAGGTAATGTTGTAGTTAATCCTCAATAATAACACATTTTGTGAAAGTTCAGTGTTACACACAAAGCTGAGCAGTTGAGGCCCTCTGCAAAATATTTGCTGCATTTTCCAAGTGTCAGCAGAGTGCACTGCTACAGCTCTCCTTCAAATAATCTATACAATCCATACAACTGTGAAAGTAGCCTCCCAAACTCTAAATAGTTCTGGGTTTTTATGACCTATACACTTATACCAATGTCTGTGGCACACATTTTTCCATCTTGGTTTTACAGGATTAGCACACAGATAATTCCACTTTATTTCACACAGTTTTGCTGGGGTGACAGTGTCAGAATCATCAGATTACCACACAGTGATTCGTTTAATTGTGGCATGAATGAAATTATAGAATTCAAAATAAGAATGAGATAATCTCAATTCTAATAGAATAGATGAACTAGGAAAAAAACCCCAATAACCTTCTTGTAAAAATAATGCAGTTTCAACTTTAGCAAATTTAAATGAGAGCATTAAATCTATTACAAACCTGATAGGGAACAACAATATGTGTTTGGTTGCATTTCTGTTATCATATTTCACATACCATGGAATTTGTTAGAAATTCTCTGATGTAAGACAAATTGTGAATGTGACTGAAATTTGTTGAATTATGTTTTTACTCACATTTTTAAGGCAAAACAAAAACAATTCTGTGGATGAAACCAAAGCACCTCTTTCATTTTTTTGCTGTGCAAATCTCTTTTTTAACCTCACATGATGTAATGTTGGTTCAATTCTGCTTTTAAAACCTTTGTTGAAATTCAGCCTAAACTGCAAGGAATGCAGAAGCCAAAAATGTTCCAGGTAAGTAGTTGATACAAATATTGGAGATTATTTTTAACTGCAACTGGTTAGGCAGAGAAGTTTTGGCCATTAGCCTACAAACAACAAGCCTTGTCCTGTTATGCCCTTAGGATACCTAAAAGGAAGATGCTGTTGCATTTTGTTCAGCTCCAGAAAAGGTAGTAACCAAAGCCAGTGCTAAATTGTCATGATAAACAAAATTGTTGAGCTTACTTTTATGTGACATCTTTCTTAAACTTGTACTGTGCTTCAAGACACCTCATGCACATGAAATAATTGATAACCCACTTCTCTCTCCTTGCATTTTTGCTGTACCAGCAGTGGTCAGTGGGACTTTCCTGTCTGTCCCAGGCCCTGTTGCTGGGTTTAGGGGGACCAGGGGGTTTCTGTCGTGTCCCCAGAGCAGTCACAGGAACACGATGAGCTTTTGCACTGTTTTCCTCCTTAAAAAAAAGCCAAAGCCATTCTCTGCCTGCATCCCTGGAGGACTTTCTGCTCGTGTTTTAGGATGAGGAAATGGAAGAAGTGCTTCCACAGTTGGTCCACCTCGGGAAGAGATGCTAGAAGGGATGCGACTCTTCCAGGATTACCTAGAGGGAATTTGGACTGTGCCCTCGTTTACCATTGTATTTTATCCACACATTTACAGCAGAATGTGCTGCTTGGTTCATTTCCCTCCTGAGCCTCAGTGTGCAGCAGCCCCAGCCATTTTGCCCTGAGGTAGAAGAGAGGAGAGATTGCTCCCTCGCTGTGTTTCATCTCACACAGTGGGATACAGGAGATGAGAGTCACTTAAAAACAAATGGACACTGCTCCTGGCAGATCACAGGGGCCATACAAACAAGGTGTCTGCCTAGGGACTCACGTGGTTGAGTTTTTTTCCAGCTTACACTCGTTATTTGCTATCTCTTCTGAGCAAATATAAAGCTAAAGTGGTGCCTTAACAGCTGCTTGAAGGAAGCCACTTGAGCAGTGAGGAATGTTGCTGACAGTCTCAGCGTGGTTATTTCCTTTACCCTGTGGAACACCATTTCCAGAGAGGTGAAATATTGCTTGGAAGCAAGAAGAGCTGCAGCAGGTTGGTGTTTGTGTGAGGGGAACTCTGCTCTGTCACCTGCTGTGCCCAGCCAAGGCATCCCAGGACACGCCCATTGCCCTCTGAGGGCACTCCTGGCATGGATGGCACTGCAAGCAGCCTTTGTTCAGGTGAACCAACACCTAATTCCATGCCACAATGAGCACATTTCACAAGAAAAAAATTGCAAACACTTTCATCTCTGCTTTTCTTAGAAGTTGTTTTTGTGTCCTCATCTTACAGCCATTTTATGTTTTCTTCCTCAGCTGTGGAAAGCAAAGTTTTCTTCTGATGCGCTCAAACACTGCTTGATGATCCTCCCAAGAATTATTTGGAAAGGCAAACCAGTTCTAACTAGCATTTTAGATTAAGATAATTGGTCCAGAGCAAAGGCCTGGCATGGTATTTGTCAGTTTAAAGATCACTAAACCTTCTAAAGCTCCTTGAAAACAGCCCTCCCCATAAATTCCTTCACCAATTGTGTCAAAAGTGTCTCAGAATGCAGGTGGATACTCAAATGGACAAAACAGCATCTAAAATATGTCATATTCTGGCTTACGGCACTGAACATAAGATTGGTATTTATACCTTAACTTGCAGTAAATAGTAAATAACTATTCACTTAAATAACTGTAACTACCTTAACTTGCAGTAAATAACTTTTTATAAAGCCTTCACTCAATCTAGAACCATGTGCAAAATAAAGGCCTGAAATGTCTCTTCAGGAGGAAATGCAAGAAACACCATTTCAAGCATTTTTTTCATCCTGGGTAATTCTTCTGTCTTCGTTTCCATTGTGCACAAATGCCCACCCAATTCACTTAGGAAGTGCTAAAAAGCTTAGTCCACAGAGGCTATTTTATTTTCGCAACTCCCATCATAGTTTCTGACACTTTTATAAGCTAATTATTTTTCATTTAAATTTATAAATTTAAATTATTGCTTTCAATTTAATTATATGTGCCTATCTAGTATTATTATAAAACTGAAGTAAAATGACATTTTCTGGCAGTCCTTTGGGGTTTTTTTCTCTTTTTTTTTTTTCTGATTGGTGGCTTGATTATATGTCCTTTTTATTAGTTTATAATGGAAAATAAGTATCAGTATTTTGTTTCTATAAGCTAAACCCCCCAATACCCAGTCTAAAGGGACATGACCTGAACTCATGCTGTATCACAGCACCACTAGAATAGGTTATAGATATGGATATATATTGATTATTAAATTATCCATTTACCTATTTTGTGGAGATTTTAGAAATCATCCTCTGTCTTCTCTTTTATTCAATTTTCAAACGTTGCCAACACAACACTTGCTCTATTTTCCACAGCCCTTAAATATTATGACAACACTGGGAGTCACATTCTGAATAAAAGACATTTGCAATAATGAAATGTTGGCAATTGATTCCCATTTAGATAGCTTTTTATTACATTTTTAATGTTAAAATCTCTTTAAGCTTGAGATGAAAACTCAAGCTGATGTTTCAAAACTCCAATCTGTTAATCATCAGGCTTCTGCAATGAAGAAACCATCAGGCCACTCCCTTGATACTGAGTACATCTATTTTAGCTGTGGACACATTTTTATTTCAGTGTATGTGTAGCAATCAAGTGAGAAAGGAAAAAAAAAAATTCACACTTGAAATACTAGTTTTCTAAACTTATAAAATAAAGCAACTTTATAAATCACCCAGAGCTACTGAACAAGTGATGTTGGAAATGCCCTCTCAAAATTTATCAGTCCACGCTCCCTAATAAATCAGAAATTGCCCGCTTTAAGTTGAAACTTCAGGTTTGCTTGTTCTGGTTGAGGTTAGGAAATGGCTGACCCCAGTTGCTCATTAGCAGTGAGTTCAGAGTGCAGGTAAAAGAACCAGGCAAAAGTTTAAATGCAGAATCTGGAGTAATAATTTTCTGAAGCAATCCTTTTTTTTTTAAGGAGTTTCATTTTCTGCTTCTCTGAATTATTTTTGTTGTGTGGTTTGTTTTTTTTAACTCTCTCTCTCTCTGATCTGAGCTAGCAACTAAAACACTTTGAAATAAAATAGAAACAGAAAAAAAATAAGTAATTTCAACAGAGATTGAACTGTAAACAATTTTGTTGACTACACCTGAATGAAAATGTCTTATGTCTTGATTATATTAGCAATATTAGTAAAATCTCACTAAGGATAAAAATAAAACAAATCAGTGACCTGCTTAATTATAGGATTATCAATAGCATAGAGAGTGTTAGCTTGTGGTCCCAGCTCTCTGCCCATGTTGAATATCAGTTGACATGCACTTCCCAGGAATGGAATTATGTACTACAGTACAAGAGAAAGACAATTTCTATCCTAAAGACATCACAGTGCACTGACAGGAAGAGGGACAAGGCAGAAGAAAAGGCAACAAGAGAGGACTTGGCAGCAGAAGGGAGAACAGTCAGTAGCCTGCCAGCTTTCTGATGGACACAAGCTGATCAGAGTTTGCTTTCTGTGTTTGTTTGGGAAACTGGGGGACACCCTTGTTCAATTCCAGCTGTGTTAAGAGCTCCCCTACTGACACCAGTATCTGAGCTCTGCCATTTTCTGTGAGTACCTGCATGTCAGCACACTGCAGTACAAATCAAATAGTCACAATTTCCACAAAACACAGACTGAGCCCCTCAATTTCCCAGCCTAGGCTGACTTGAGAAGTTCTGTGCACCTGAATGGCTGCAGACACCAGGGTTACTCAGCTGACTGAAAATGAATGCAAACACACAACGACACATCTGCACCTGCAGTTGAGCACTGTAGATGAGATTTGATCCAATTACCCTGAAAGCAAATGATCAATCCTCCATTCCATCAGTAATTATAATCTTGGTTAAACATTTGGAAATTTCAACAAATTTCCTCCTTGAATTCTTTTAAATTCTGACCTCTTCTTGTCCTTTAGCACCTCACGAACTGTTGTAGATTAAAAAAAATAGATAAATTTTACACAGGTAGGATTCATTTAAATAAAGCTCACTGAAGTCTTTTAAATCCTTTCTGAAACAGGTGATTAATTTATTAACACACAGCACTGGGGATCTGTGTCCAGCACTAAAAGGCATGGCTCTCTAGGTATGAATGTAATAGGAAAGAATCCTTATCTTCTAAATGTTGCTGGCCATTTTTTAAAGACAAGTCTGAATGGCAGATGGCAGAAAAATGTTTCATTTTTGACAAAAAGCATTTTCCCTACATGGTCATCATGCAATATCACCTTCTCAAGTTATAAGTACAGAGTTTCCATTTGAATAAAATATTTTTTAATAAAAGGGGAAAATATTTAAATATATTAGTCAAAGAACATGGAAGGGTTTTTTTTTTAATTTGTTTTTAATTTGCAAATCAGAGTGAGGTCTAAGGCAATCCTGATTTAGTACAGTGCACACACTAAAAAACTCAATGGGCTTGGTGGGAGATCTCACAAAGGATAAAGATTCTCAGTTCTTGGGGCAGCTTAGAAAAATCTTACTATCAATCATTTTTAGGAAAAAGAAGACAAGAATAAATCTGCAGCAACATCTATCTAAAATGAATAATCACTTTACAACTTGTCCTGAAAGAAGATGTTTTAAAGCTGATTCAGAATGACATGTTATCACGTTTAATGTCCCTCTTCATCCTATCGATAAGGTGACAATATCCTTGACTGCACACATCCATCACAGCTTGAGGATATGCTCTGAAATCAACACCAAGAGGGAAACTCAGGGTGAAATGTCTCTTTTCTCACTGACCTGCAGGGGGGGATTTACTATCTTCTTGCCTAATAAGCAAACCAATGATTGGGGGCCTAAACCACCCTAAACTCCACCCCAAAAAGTCATGAAGCAGAGCAGAGCCCCTCCTGCTGTCTCCACCACAGGGACATCCTCTGCAAGCAGTGGCTGAGCTGCACTGAGTGCTCCAGGAGTGCTGCTGGAGCAGCACAGTTCCACCATAAAGGGGATTTTGAATGCCCAGCTCCACACACCACAGAGATTCCCCATTTCCAGACAGTGACAGGCAGAGGTTGCCTGAGTTCACTGCCTGCCTGATGCTCAAACCCTGGCACAGAGGCCCTGGAACAACCCCGGGGAGGGGGACACGTTTCCAAAGGCAAAATATATTTGCTGTGCCTGTGCAGATGCTGTCTCTGTCTCACAGATGCCTGTTCCCACCAGAACACCCCTCCTGGATGAACAGCACGTGCAGGGCAGCCTTTCATCTGTTCTGACATTTCCATGCTGCTCCACCAGATAAGAGTGGCAGGACAATGGGTGTGCTGTCAGCCCAGGCCTGATACACCCTGAGATAGATGCATTGCCACTTGGATTCCCCCAGCACTAGAAATTGTGTCCCTGGAAAATATCACAGCCTTCCTCTGTTTCCAAATTACAGGGTAAATTAAAAAGATGATTATTAATATTTAATTGAAAGTAACTGGGCATCCAAAAGAGATAAAAGAGAATGAAATAGGATGCAAGGTAGAATTAATAATGTATTGGAAATAAGAAGTGAAATGAATTGCCTATAAGGAAATGGAAATTTGAAAATAAAGTCTGTAGTTCTTGTTCAATAACGTTAATGAAAATTATTAACGTTGATGAAAATGACCATCATGTCAAGCAGTTATTCCCGGATAATTATTTTTTTGTTCAGCAACCCTCCTTCCCCTTTTATCTTTAAGATTTCAAACCTCCTGTCAGGACTGAGCCACGCAGCTCAATTTCTGCCCAGCTTGTGAACTCCACGTAGGTCACCACACTGCTGGGGTTATGGCACTTCATTTGGAAGCTGTTGGGACTTGATTCTTGCAGTTTTACTTCAAAATGGGTTAAACTAGAGGTGAAGGAAGTCTTTAGGGTTTTGGGTTTTTTTGGCTGAAAACTAGACTCAGTTCATAACACTGACTAATGTTAAAAATCATATTTTTGAGGAGGATAACCCTGCTTTGTCGTGACACAGAAAGGTGGAAGAAGACTTTTGACCAGCACTGGTTGGCTTTGTAGAGGAAGAGGAAAACTCAATATTAACTCCTGCCATGTTACTTCAGTGGTTTTTGTAACAGCAAACTACACATGAAATAAAAAATGAATACAAAATGCCCTGAATATCTCGACACCCTCAATTTGTTTCCTTGAAAAAGAAAGGAGAGAATTTAAAAAAGATAATTTAAAAATTCCTGATACAGAAAGAGACAATTTGCTAACACTGAGGGCAATACACACATAATAGTAATGGAAACTGCTTTGTTTTCTGAGGCTTGAAATACTGGACTGAACTGAGATAATCAGGTGTTTTTAAAGTGCCCAAGGATTGAGAGTCTTTATCCTTTGTGAGATACCTCTCACTGAGTCTGTGAAGTTTTTTTAATGTGTTGCTTGTTTCTCTTTCAAGGGCTTGCTGCAGGTGTTTCTTCTTTGTTTTCCTTTTCCCCCTCCTGTTCACTCCAGAGGTTTTAGATCCTTGATAGTTTTTATTTTGTACATATGACACTTATGCCTAATTTCCAGTCTTGGATTTCAGAAAAGTGCAGCACCAGCTTGTACTTTCAAAATAAATACAATGGCAGCCAGCCACTGTAACCAAATGAATATTTTTACTAGCAGGGTACATTACAATTCAGCTCTAGAACATTTACTCTTTTTGAACTTGAGAATTGGTTGGAGTGGAATATATGAACCTGTTAAAAGCCCATTTAAATAAAACATTGGCAGGGGTCCCAAGCCAAAGCCCAGGGATGTCAATGAGAGACATTTTCTTGGCTTTAGTGCACTGCATGGCTGGCTTTAGAGAAACAGAGTTTTTTTCCAATTATATTAAGGCAATTCTGGGATAGTCATTTGCTTTTCAATAAAATCAGTCTTCCATGGCTGGTAACTCAGCTCTTTCAAAGCTCACAGGTGAGTGCATGGCCACCCACAGGTTGCAAGAGAAAACAAAGGCCTCATGTCAGGCTAATAATGAGCAAAGTAAAGTACATGTCACAACTCATTAAAGATCCGTTACTTAGAAAGTAAGAAAGAAGTAAGAAAACGCCAGTAAAAAGATTGTGTCTCAGAAAATATTTCTGGAGTACACATTAAATATGGATATTGCAGAAGATGTTTAAATTGAAATATTGAAGAAATTATGTATTTTCAGTGTTTCTTGTATGTGGGCAGCAGCACAGTAGGAGGTGAATGCCAAAAATGGTCTGCTTTGAGCATTCCTCTGTTACCCCTGGGGACCTGTGTTCTGCAAATTGATATCATGGAACTGTGGTATCAGAGAAGGCTTTGGGTTGGAAGAGACTTTAAAGACCATTTCGTTTCAACACCCCTGCCATGGGCAGAGACAAATCCCACTGTCCCAGGATGCTCCAAGCACCATTCAATCTGACCTTGAACAATTCCAGGGATGAGGCATCCACAGCTTCCCTGGGCAACCTGTGCCAGGGCCTCATCACCCTCTGAGTGAAGAATTTCTACTAGCATCTAATTTAAATCTCTCCTCTTTTAGTTTAAAACCATTCCTCATACTGAGATTCTGGTTAAATAGAAACACTCCGGGTTTGTGTCAAACCTGAGAATGAATCCCAACGTTCTGGAGGTTTTTGACTCATTTCTGCTGCAGAAAGCAGCCCTTTCTTGAGCGCAGGTTGTTAGAACTGCCAAGAACAAATCCCCCAGAATGTATCCGTTGTGCTGACTGACAACCTATGTTTGTGTACTTTACAGCCTTTTGAGGGTAGTTTGATCTGCAGAACACACTCATTTGCTCAGGAATATAAAAATCCTTCACTTTGATATGCAAGTTAAGTTATAGATTCCAGTCCACACAGCCTCTGCACCCAGCAAGCTTCATAGTGAGGGTTTTGCTTGTGAAGGTCTGTGTATGCAGAGGGTTGCAAATAATGATGGTACCAACTGCTGTCATCTGCCTTTATTTGTGGGAAAGGTATTAAAACAAAATTTGTTGTGTTACTGCTGCCAATACAGCTTACATTGCATATGCAGAAACAGAGGAGACAAAACCCCTTTGTTGGTTGTACCACAAGCCAAGGAATTTTGCATTCTTCCTTATTGTCCCCTGGTGGGAAGACTGTGATAAGAATGAAAATGCAGCTGAAAAGACTGTATTGCCTCAGTGTCAGTTTTTCTGACATGTACTCAATGTTTCAAACTTATCAGACATGAAGGTGAAAACCTTTTCATTACAACACCTTAAAAGCTTTGCAGGCAGGTTTATCCTGCCCCATCAGGCTTGACAAGTATTTGTAGCAGGTTATCTCTGTTCCTGAGATAAAGACATCCCAAAGGGTCATTACTGTGAAGTTAAGAAACATCTGGACTGCTTAGTAACTAATTTACAGCATCAAGTCACTCCTGGGGTATATTTCACTGTGAAGGCACTTTCTCTGTGTTGGGGACAGATTTTGAAAACATTTTTCAAAGTATTTAATCTGTTTGGTTTGGGCAGGTGTTTTGCAGCTGGAATCCTACTTATGGCTTTGAATATCATCCCTTTTCACATGTACCCAGGGTTTCTCACAGAGGCCAAGCCTGCAGCCCCACTGACACCCCACACCTCCTGTGTCTCGGGAGGAATCAATCCTGGCACAAACAGAGGCTGCAAACAGCTCTGCAGAAGAGGATTTGGGGTCCTGGTGCACATCAAGATGACCATGAGGCAGCAGTGACCCTGGATGAGGGGTGTTGGACAGGATAATCTGCAGAGGTCCCTTCCAACCTCAACCGTTCTGTGATTCTGTAATATTGCATGTCTCTAAAAGACATATTTTAGATCTATGTTTTTCCTCTAGCACGCACAGATTCTTTGAATGCCTTCCAGATCACCATGCTTTTTTCCTGCTGTATGAATGCAAGTCATGAATGCAGTGAAAGAGCACAAAAAAAGTCTTCAGACCAGCAGAGGAGCTCCCCTACCAAACCTTGCTGCATGTTAAGAGAGTGGGACAGAGACTCAGTAAATCTAAAAGTCGTGATCATAAAAATACTTGCATATGAACTGCTTGTGAATAAAATAATTTTGGAAACTTGAAGGTGACCATTGTCACAAGAGGAAGGTTGTTCACTTTGCCAGCTGGTTAAGAGAAGCAAAACTCCCTGTCTTGGAAACGATGCCCACTGGGATAATGGAGGGAATCAGAAGAATCATTTGGTTCCATAGCAAAGGGCAGGTTTCACAAGCCCAAGAGCTTTTGATCCCTGTTTCTGTTACACAGGCAAACATACGAAGGAATGTAAAACAAATTTTGTGTAGCCATAATGTCTTTTTAATGGTTTGCCCTCTGTATGAGATGGAATCTTCATGACATTTCAAGAAATCTATCATTGTCATGTAAATCAATCTGCCACAGAAATGGTGTCACTTCTCTTTATAATTCTACATTTTTTTTACCACTTGGTCTACCATATTCCTGCCCACAAGTCTAGTCAGAAGTGTAATAGGAAGAGCAAGAAATTACTTGTGCCTTAAAACTTCTACTGCTTGAGAAAGTGCTTTGCTTTTTCTGTGTTAAGTTTTATCAGAGTCTTGTCATTTTAAACTTATCTCACTACTGATAGTGAGTGTAAAGGCAAATACTGGAACTTGAAATATGATTTTGAATCTAACACTAAAGGTCTGTCACACACTGCTTTTGAATAATGGGTCCTTGTTGACAGTGTTGGAAGGTGCAGACATGGAACTTTATATGTGTGTCCTTTTGCATGTGGATAGAATGTTTTAAGCTGCTTACATAAACTTTTACAGTTCCTTCTCAGAGCTGAATATTGGAGACTATTTCCTTGTCTTTCAAAAAAGGAAAATGTTAATAAATAGACTTGAAGTTCTCAGGTGCTCATGACTGTTGTGTTTTTAGAGCAAAGCAACATTTGCAAAAGTTGTATATAAAGTTTTAACCATTTACTTGCAGGGACTCTTGCCTTTAACGTTCCTGAGTATTGCACCCACCCCAAACACACTATACAAGCATTTTTGCAGCATGGTACAAATGGAATGGGCCCTACTTACATACACACCACGAGCTTTCTCATCCCCAAAGTTTAGTCAGCTCAGGGGAAAGAGCATGGCAGCTGTATTATGCTGCACGTAATGAAACTGCACATGCAGGTTTGAACACAGACATCAGATTCAATAGAAAGAGATCTAAGTTTGCTCCTTTAGCATCTCTTCATGAGCTCTGAGAACAGGAGACCTCCTCTCCTTTCTCTTGGCTTATTGCCCAACAAATTTTGCTCACTCACAGCTCTGAAGACAGCTCTTGATTGTGTTTTGATGTTTCTGCTGACCTATTACTGTATTGACCATGTGGCAGCCAAAACATGTATTTGTGTTCTCATTTTTCCCCTGCACTCCTTCCACTCAATCAAACAGGCACACAAACTTCCACTGAACAGGAGAATGCTTTTAGGCCGTGGTGGTGCTCCTGGGAGCAGTGTCATAGGAAATCTCTTTTCTCTGTACAGAAACACAATTAGCTGAGACTTGCCTTTTTTTGCCTTTCTGTCCTCTTGTTTTGTTTTGCTTCTCCCCACCCTCAGAATATAACAGCCATATTGAACCTTACCATGGAAATTACAGAATATTGTTAAAAAAGATATTCCTTCTGTGGCAGCTCCTTCCATCCTATGAAATATTTAGCGAGAGTGATGTAAAGTACTGGATTTTTAATTTGGAGTGAGCTGCTGGGGATGATTGTTTTCATAAGGTGCAAGTGTCCATTTGATTTATCATCAGGTGACATTGCCTGCTGCAGAAAAAAACAGATCCAAATATGTCTCCAAAGCACTCCTCATCCCATGTTTTGGTATGTGGGGCACACACAAAATTAGGTTGAAGTTTGCCCTGGCTCCCTCACACAGCACTACAATCCCACACTGCCTTACAGTTTTAGCACCACAAGGTTTCATTCATGAAACTTGAACTCATGAGAGCTGCTGTGTATCAACAGAATTACTTCCACTCTATAAAGACTTCACTGTATTGCCCTTCTTTAGCTCATTTTCCTCTCCATATTTAGAACCTTTTGCAATGTACCTCAGCCTGTATCAAAAGCCCTCTAAGCTGCTGCCTTTTCTTCTGGGGATCATATTAACAGAACCAGAGAGTATCTCTGGTGACATATCCTTTGGGATGGAGGGACTGGTGGCATGAGCTGGAGCTGAGGTATCCTAATTCAATTTTCAGCTCTGCTACTGGTTTCCAGAGTGACCTTGACCTAAAGTCTTTTGGTTCCTCAGGTCTCTATCTGGACAGCACAAATTAACCCTGTTTTCTGTTTCTGTATTTTGATATCATTGTTTTGAGGCAGCTTGAATATGTTGAAAAAAAGTCCCAGCTGGCAGGCCCTTTATTAATTGAGTGCTGCCAACTTTGCAAAACCTGCTTTTTGCTCTGACTTACCCCAATATTGGAAGCAGAACAGGAAGCATTGAGCCTAACTCAAACCATTTCAGTTCTGCAGCCTGCTCATCAGCAGGCATTTGTGCATGGCTCATTGCTAGGAAGACTGTTAGACACATTTGCATACATAATGCTTCTAATAGGTATTTATTCAGGGTTTCCTAATGGCTCTTTACTGAAATAGATGGAGCTGATTGCACATTTTAGGCATAGCTGGAGGCACAGAGCACTAAGGCAGGCACTGTGGAGAAGTTCAGCACCAGCACCCACCACCACCGCCTAAGCTGGTTGCATCCACTGGGATATGCTGTAATATCAACACTTGGAGACATCCACACAAAAAAAGTCAAGGCTGAAGCTGGTGGAGAGGCAATGATATCATGAACCAGAGATAATCCACCTTGAAAGAGTGCTCTTCATTTAAATGTGGACAATATGAGCCGTCTGATATTTTATCCTAAATCTAGGACCAGCTCCAGCTTTATATTTTCCAAGACTTCCTTTTGCATATCCTTCAGATCCAGACTCATCCTGCTCCAACTTTTGTGCAGACCTTTCTTTCCAGGTGTAGGTGCCACTGAGAAAAACACCCCAAAGCTGATCAATGGGGCATTTTGCAACTGAAGCTCCTCAGTGATCAAATAGGCACCTCCCTGTTCCTGCTGCGTCTGCCAAGATCAGCATTGAGTTCATTCAGTTCCTGAAGGTTAAGTTCATTCAGTTAAGAAATCCAGATTCACATGGTTTATACTCTTTGCTGAAAGTGGGAATACAGCTACTATGACAACGTGTTTGAGCTTTTTATCCACAGGAAGAACTTCTTCTAATAACTTTTTATAAACTGGTTAAAATGGGAAAAAATGCCTCTAAGAGATGACTCTTTTCCATATCATATTTATTCAATTAAAAACAATAAAATCGATCTTTTTTAAAATTTTATGTATTAGTTTAAAGAAAAAAATGCCCAGCTGACAAAGAAATTTTTTTTTTCTGTGTAGCAACTACTTGGTACCTGAAAGCTAAAGCAAAAAATGCTTTAGAGTAGTTTTTCCAGCCTCTTCATCCAGAAAGTTAAATAATTTGTTATTAGTTTTATCAGCTAACATGGACACAGCAGATCTTTTCTTCCTTGAATTACATCCTTTACAATCCTTTGAATTACACAAAACCTGTGAAATGACCCATGTCATATCTGGTAAAAACCTTGTTAGAGCTACTGAAATGGTTTCAAATTCTACTGATTGCAACTAAATTTTGGGTCCCAAGTTAAATTTTGGATCCCCAGTAACATAGTCAAAATGAATATTGTGTTGCAAAAGGAAAAAAACAAACAAACAAAACCCCAAACAAACAAAAACCAACCAGAAAATTGTTATTAAAAATATGAGGCTTTGGAGATAAGGATATGCTAGAGATAAGTTTGACAGAGTCTCTGTCCATCTGGATTTTGGTGCAAATGGTGAAGGATATGGAATCATTTCTCTGCAGACATTTCCACGATGAGCAGCTGGATGTTTAGCCCTGCTGAGGTAATGGTGCCTGGGTAGCCCAGAAAAGCACAAATCAGACGATGAAACAGGCTAAACCAAACCAAAATTCCAAGTGATGCAGTTTCCTACAAATTGCTGCTGAGTGCATTTCTCAGGGACATTCACCACAGTCAGATTTGTATGGCAAGGCAATAGGAGGACTCCCAGTGATAGAAGAGCTCTAAATGAAAACTAAAGCACCAAATCTCTTCAACAAAGTAGGGGATTCTCTCCTTTTTTTGCTTGCTTGCTTTTTTCACTTTGCAAGATGCCAATATATATATGGTAGATCCTATTTAGAGGGGGGTTTTGCCCTTGTTTTATACATATTTTTTATACATAGACACATATATCAATGTCCTCACATTATGTATCTTCATTTAATTCATTTTATTTGGAAGTCCCTCAAACAACTGCACCTTAAGCAGAGGTCCTGCACATTTCACCCCCAAGTGCTAAGATGTGGGAGAAATAAAAGCAACTAAAGCTGCAGTTTGTGACAAGAACTAGACAGCAAATAAACTATCAAAACCTCTGTTCCATGAGACCAAGAACAGTAACTTGTTTGAAAAGCTACAGCAGCTGCAGTTGGTTGCAGAGGGTTTGACTAAAGGCAGAGGTCTTGTATTTATACAGCCTGATATTAATTATCACGTATAGAAATAAAGGGTTTAAATCATGATGATGAACAAATTTGTGTCAGCCTGATTTTTGCCAGAATTCAACAAGGTTAAAACATGACAATTGTCTACTTTTTCTTTTTGTTTGTAAATAGGAGGGTTTTTTTCTTCAATCCAATGTACTGTAATAATAGCAACCATAATTGTTAAGTAACAATTGCATTCGTAAAACCAATATGAGAAATGTAAGGGCCTGAGCTATTGAAGCTGGTATTGAATAATAGCTATTTTCCAATCTTTTGAGCTGTGAAATAAAAGAGCCCAAATCAAAGCACAGAGTAAAATACTGTGTCCCTTTTTCCAACTGTTTTGACATCAATATTAGGAAGTCCATTTCCACCTAGGTACAGGAGACATCCTCCAGCCTGATTTGACAGAAAGCTCTATGGTTGTGACCATGACCCAAAGAAGGGGCTCCAGGAAAATCTGTGTGCTCTGACAAGATCCCTGTGCTTAAGCTGATTTGAAATGCTGTAAATGTAAATACCAAGCTAATATTATGGCCTGAGCAACAGCCTCCTCGACACGCATGAGGCTTGAGAAACTCAGAAAACACTAGCCCAGAATTATGTAGCTGACAAATTTTTATTTTAGCTTGGATTTGCCTCACAAAGCTGCAAAATTCTCCCTTTTGCAGCACAACCAGGCAAACTGGTGCTCTCGCTTTGCAACACCCCGGTGACAAATTAAAAAAGAAGCCAAATAATTTTCATGAAATTAGAAGAGAACACAAATTTAGGACAGGACAATTGTGTGTTTACAGCAAAAAAGAGTGCAGATATTCTTTCTTGTATCCCAAAGCTTACAAGAAAAAATCCTGAGGCACATGGCTCTAAAATGTTGTATCAATTGGAAACAGAACAAAACCCCAAAC
This sequence comes from Climacteris rufus, assembly GCA_013398175.1. Lineage (NCBI taxonomy): Eukaryota > Metazoa > Chordata > Aves > Passeriformes > Climacteridae > Climacteris > Climacteris rufus. Next base: position 266,563 of record VZRZ01003591.1, read on the forward strand.
CAAAACAAATTTTAATAATGCTTTTAATTTCAGCTAAAAATATTTGAAAAAAATAGCTTGAAATTTTAAAAAAGTAATTAAATTTTCTTTTTCAAATTACAGATTGCCATACTCTGGTACTAACTATAGCAATTATCACCATTAAAAAAATTATACTCTAAATAAAGTGGTGTTGCTATCATAAACATTTATGAAATGTTGGTATGACTCCTATGATATACTTTGAATGTATTTTCCAAGGTAACAGTTCTATCCAGTGTTCTTTATGATACTATTTCAATATTGAAAAAAAAACAGATTTAGCATGAGACAATGAAGTTCAAGATACCCAGAATAATTTGTAGAGTCATTATGGACTAGTTCTTAATTGTGAGCTTGTGAGTCCACTGCAGAAATCATAAAGACAGAGTTTGATCAGCAGCCAGCAAGAGTCTTTTCCAAATAAGATACAGCATGCAGAAGGACTTGTTTGAATGCCAAATAATATTTTATTATAAGAAAATATATTTGTGAAACATAAATTTTCTGGAACCAGTCCAAACTGAAGGCTTTCCTATGCAGGCTCAGGGGAAGGAAGTGAAATGGCACCAGAAGCACATGCCAAACCATGAAGTTGGTCTTGCTCGGCCCTCCCTTTTGAAGAAACAACCAAAGCTTAGACATTTTCATCTGTTTTTTGAACTGCTCTGTTCTGCAATGCCCAGCCAGAAACCTTTCATGCTCTCAGAAATGTACTGAGTGCTCAAAGAGAGCCACAAAGGGCAGCTCCCTCCTGTTACCTCGCAGTAGTGCGAGCCCTGCGTGATCCTTCAAGCCGTGTAACATCACCTCTGCCTTGTCAGCACAGCCTGGGACTGCTCCAGCTCCTGCTCCTCAGTGCTCCCTTTGTGGGTGACATGCCACAAACAGCACAGCAGGCTCGGGGACTCAGCCACCCCGCAGAGAAACTCTCTGTATTCCATCCCTCATCGTTTCAGTGTTTCAGAGGACTCCCACCCCGGGGTGGTGTAGGTGCAGCACCACAAATACTCCTCACCTGCATGACTGAATTAGTGCTGCTGGGGTCTACACTTTGCCTTACCTTCTGTGTTTCTTTTGGCTACCCATCTGCAGTAATCACTTGTGTGCATTAGTTTTTATTCTGGTATTTCAAACATTTAAAGTGACTCATGCACTGTGCTATACAAGGAGCTCAATCTCTGCTTTCCTTCTTATGCATAAGAGGAAGGCAATATTCCCAGCTCTCACATTAAGGCAGTCCTGATTGGTTAATATCTCCTTCTAAAAGCATACTCCAAAGAAATAATTCTTAGAAAGATAATAATTATGAAAAAACACTGTGGGATTATAAAAATTTGGGATAGTTTACCAATATTTATGGTTTTTTTTCTGTGCAGACACCATTCTTAAATCTTTCCCAGAAACAGAGTGACATTGCTGCAAACCTTGAAAAATATTCCTTTCCTTTGGAAAGAAACTCCTCCATTTTGCCATCTGTCTCCATCAGCCTTCTCCTGGCCAGAAGCATTTAAAATAATTTATCTAACAAAGCCCCTTGAGGCAGCCCTGCCTTGGTGTGTGTTTGCCTTTGAAGGCAGTGTGTTGGTGGCTTAGAGAGAGCCAAATTAGCAGATGACACCCAAAGGGAAATCCTGCTCGTTTCCTCAAAGGTCAGTTCAGTAAAGAGAGCAACATCTTCGTTTGGGCACCTGACTTGGGGACTCAGAGGCACCACAGTGACAACTTCACTGCTGCCATATGCTCCAGCCATCTGGATTGATCCAGGGTGATGCATGTGGCACAGCACTTTTTTTTTTTTTCCACTGAGGATCGCTAACTAGAACCCTGCACCTTTTGTAGAGAAATGCTCATTCCTGGAACAGTATATTTGCAATGACCATATAAGCCCCATCACCTTTATCACAGAAAGAGATGGGAAAGGCTGTGTGATTCATTGGGCATTCAGGTACTTGAGCACAGTTAAATGTATAAAGCAGAAGGTGGAATGTACCTCTTAAAACTTCAGTCATTTCTAGTGATTCTAAAAGTAAATTTGGGTCTAATCCTAGATACAGGGGACAATGTCAACTGATTTGCTTTATATATTAACTCAGTTGTGGTTTCTAGTTTAAAAAAAAGCTCATTACTTTTAAAAGGTTGTGTCACCCACAGGTTTTAAGAGTCACAGAATGCTTTCTACAAATGACAGCTGGAGCTATGAGAGGTTTCAGGTTCAATGAAGTAACCGAGAAGTTCTTTTAAGTACAACTTCATCTTATTATTTTCACCTGTTTTTTAAATAAACATTTGCATGCTTGACAGTTTATTGGTCATTCACTCCAATCTTGATACTACAGATACTGGATTCTATGCATCTCTCATGAGCATTTTTGACTCTACTTGGATTGACAAGAAAACAAGGTGCTCCCCAAAGGGTAAAGATAAGAAAAAATAGAATGCAAAGTACAGAAATCTGATGACTTAAGTGCAAATACTGCTGAAAATGTGAGATTCATAAGATTCAGTTGCTCTGTCCCCATCATTTATGCAATCATTCATCAGTGAAATTTTAGAACATTTTCTGATGGGACGGTTTTAATATTTTGAATTTCAAAATGATGTATTTCAATAACTTTCTTTTCCCTCCATTTTCTTCAGGCTTTTTACAGACATTTACACATCTGATTTGCTCTGTACCTTAAAGAGAGTGTTTTGGTAATCTAACTGGAAAGGGCTAGAGGAAAGTGAATGAACAGTAAAGCCAGGATTTCAATCTTGGCATCATTAATTTGTCATTAATAAAGCATGCACATATCAAGGACAAAGACAAAATAGAATGTGGTGATCTGGATGAATCATGTCCACCAACTAAAATACTGTGAACATTATCAATTAATCTAGTTTTTATTTGAAATTTTTTTTTAGAATACAAGCAAATCTATTGTTTTCAGAGTATCTGCAGTTGACCTTTACAGGTTTAGAGCAAGTCACCCAAACCAAAGAATGAATGAAGAGGGTTCATGACCAAGCTCCATCACAACTTTCACACAGACTATTTGCATTTGCAAATTACTGCCTGAGATCCATGCACTTGAGGTTCTGATGAGTAAGGAATAATTATTCACTGTCTTTTAGAATAAAAGGAACATCAAGAGATACTGGGGGCTGACAAGTTCAAAACAAACAAGTCTCTTTTTCATACTGGGTATAATTAATCACCTTGGGCATGTGGGGGACACAACTCTACAGCAGCTCAATTAGCCCCAGTACCACCAGGCAGTGATCCAGTCCACTCAGGACAGGGCAATTTGAAATACCCTTCTCATTTTTCCCGAACATAAAATCATCTCCCCTCTCCAGCTGCCCCAATCCTTTAGTGAAGAACTGAAAGGAGCAAATAAATGACTCCAGGAAATCTAAGAGAGCACGAGCTCTCAATAGACAGATAATAAAATGTAAACTACTTTTACATTTTCAGATCATCAGAAGCTACTATTAATTAATTGTAGGCTGCTTTGAGGGATTGCTAGCAGCTGGTTTAATATACATGAGGATCTTTGCTATTTCCACATTGGCATCTCTTTGGAATAACCACTAATACCACAAGCTGCAATCACTCTTTCCTGAAATAATATAGGTTGGCTTAATAAAGGGCAATAAAACATCTAAATGAATCTTTTTATGCCAAGTGCACAATTAACCCCACGGGAAACAAAAAGGGAAGCATCATACATTTGTTTAATAACATTAAAAGAACTAAATATACATTGCAGGTTTTCTGAAAAAGGAAAAAATATTTTCTAAAGTAAATAATCCTTTGTAACTGTACAGTATTTGATCCTTTATGATTATTTCTTTTTAAGATGCATCAGAAATAGTATTGAGTAACATATACTGTCCTAGGAGACATCTGTGTGTGTGTTCAGCTCTTCTCTTTTTGAAGGCCTGAAACAAAGTTGTTCCTGGGTTTTGTGACATTCTGCACCATTCAGAGGCTCCACAGAGTTTTCCCACATCAGTTTGCTTATTGCAATTCCTTAGGCTAAAATAGCATATAAAGTATTCATGGGGTGTTGGGACGGAGTTGCGCTGCATTGCTGCTGCCATCAGAAACGTGCCATGGAACTTTCCATTGCCTTTACAGACACAAAATATAAAGATTTCACTGGAACTGACACTATTATAGGCAACTGCATCTGCACACAGGTATGATATTTATTAATTGTGAAGTCAGCTCTGCCAGCCACAGATTTCAAAAGCCTTCCAGTGAAAGGCAAATCCAGCTTTTTGACAGAAATCATGTTCAGTCTTCATAAGAAAAACCTTTAATGTGATGCCCATCAATTTGCTCATCTTTGGATATCACTTCAAATATGACTATATCAATCAAATATGATTGATCTCCCAGGCTGCTTTGCATTTGGGAGCCTGAGGGAAGCCTCTCCTGATGTGGCATTCTCACCTCAGCAGCGTGCTGCCTGATTTGCTGGAGTCATAAAAACTTTCATTGGCTAAAGCAGCCAGTTTATATAGATTGAGTAGCACCAGGGAAAAGTCTATTTCATGAAAAATAAATCAGATATGAACATAATGGTATCTCCATGGGTTTTGTAAAGATTCATTTTAACCTGGTGGTTTCACAGAGTGGTAGGAAATAGGTGGAGAAAGGGGAAAGATATAAGAGAAAATAAAGGAAATAAAGTATTTGGCTGACTAAATGGTAACATGGAGGAAATACAAGAAGCTTTGGAGAGAGGATAGGGAAAACAGGCTTATTCAAAAAGGAAACCAGTGGGCCTGTCTTCCTTCCAAGAAGCTTTAAAGCTCTCTGGTGAAATAAACTCACATGGAATAATGCTCTTCAGGAACCTTCCTCCTGACTTATTGCTCATGACCTATTGTGCATTTAACATATTTCCTTTGCTGCATAAGCTGTGCTCACCTACCATTCTTACACATTTCATGCAGGAACCTTGATAATCTTCCTTTTTCCCCTCATTTGAAATGCGGCAACACAGTTGCCTAGTTCCTGACATACATAATTTTCTGCAATGTAAGGAAAAAATCTGAAAGATATAAGGAAAACAATTAAAACCCAACTGTTCATTTCAGCCTGGAAAGTACCCCCAAAATCTATATTTTTATGGTCACAAAACCTGCTGGACCCTGAGCCCTAATGTTTGATTTATACTAAAACCAATATTTTCCTCCTACATTTTCTTTTGAACTGTCTTTCCCTGTCACTCAAAAGTAAAGATTGCTGGTATGGCTCATATGTGTTTAATGTCTGAAGTTCATCATCAGAAACAACCATTTTCACAACAGTTCCCTCCCTTCTCCTCCACGGCTGGTTTATTCAGAAGGAAATACCTGAACCCTCAAATCCACATATGTTGCTTTTAATGAGGACCTAGAGAATGGCAAATTCCCTTCAAAAGTATTCATGCTCTCTTTGAATGGTTACTGGTTAAGAGAAATAGGACAATACTTTTCCATTGTACTTCTTCACACAAAATAGGTATATTTTGAGTTTTAACAAAAATCCCTTTTAATGTAGGCATATTTCAGGTTACTTAACTAATTTATGAGAGATTTTTAGAAAAAGAATAATTTCTTAATCCTGCAAATTGTAATATAAGTGCCAAACCTATGCCTATAGCTAGTCCCATCAGGAAACACATGTATACATATATCAGAAGAAGAATTTGGAAGAAAAAAAAATTGCTTGTGGAGGGTTGATAACAGAGAGAAATACAGATTTTCATTTCTGGTTCTGAATTCGATGCATACAAGAGGAATGTGACTACAGACCAAGAGAAGAGCAGAGCTGATGTTGAACAGTAAAGCTTTATTATTTGTTCTTCTAACTTGGGTCCTAAACTTAGAATAGTCTCCCTCCTCCTTGCCTGCCTCCTTGCTTTTCTTCCTTTCCCCTCCTCTTGCCTCTCCCTCCCTTCTCCCTGTATTTAATCTCTGCTTGAGTTTCTTTTCACCACATATATATTTTTTGATGTGTGAGCAAAGGCATACACTTAATTACTTAAAATCAAAGACTAATAGATGAGGAGAACAATGACTTTGGCATCAAAAGAAATGAAAAATCAGATGGGAAAGGTATCCATAGTGATCTAGTCAGCAATGCATTCCTTTGGCTGACTTTTATACTCTTGATGAAGAATGAGATGAGACTCCTTACATGACTTAAGCAAGCACCTAAGCAGAGAGTAGAATTCCAAGTCATACTTATCTTTTTTCAGTAGTTACATCTTTTAATATGATGTCATTTGATGTCAAACAAATAACTGGGCCACTCAGCCTGGAGAAATCAGCAGCAGGTGGCAGGGTTATTGATTTCATGCAGAAGAGAGAGAGCTGAAGGAAGAGGAGGGCTTTAGAGTATTAATGTAGTCAGCTCATGAGGGCTGAATCATGCAAATTGTCATTCAAATGGCTATTTGAAACTTGCCATTTAAATATGGTACATGTACAGTTTTCTTTTTGTTTTTCTGGCTTCCTTGGTTCTGTAGTTACATTTGCAAGGATAAAACTTCACACATCATGTTTTTATGGTTTTGACTAGGGGTGTGTGGTTCTGTACAAGTGGGGGAAAATTTACAAGTGGTTTTTTTTTTGTAAATTATAAGTAAAACATCAGCGCTTAGGTTGCATGTAAAAAAAACCCCAAATTCTCTCTGTTATCTTTGAAGCAGGGCAAGAATTATTAATATGAACAAGAGTATATAATTTTTAAAAAAGACACAAAAGAAGAAAAGCAAAATACATCATGCCTTTAACAGAAGACCAAAATCACAGATAAGTTTGTATTGTGTTGTAAAAGTCACAGATTCTGAAGTTTTACAAACATAATCCTGATTTATCTGAACTCTATTCTCCTTGTGGGAAAAGTATCATTGTCTCTATTTTAAAGATAAACAAATCTAAAGGAAAAAAAAAATCAAGGGAGCTTGAGTGACTCATACAAGGCCACAGAGGAAGTCTATGTCAGAATACACTGATTTCTAGATGGTGCCAAAACACCAAGAAGGTTAAAACTTCCCTCTTCCAGAGAAAGGCAAGACACATGATCCATTGGAAAAAGCATCCAGCTCCCAGGCTCTCACTTTGTGCCAGTTTAAAGTCTTAGCTGCAGTGTTATGATAGCTCTTATTATAAAAATACTGCTGTGCAGAAGGAGTCCCAGATATGAGATTTGATCAAAGCTGAATGTCACAATGAGGTTCTGTTCATTCCTGCACAGTGGAAAGGTGTTTGAAACAAGATTTTTTGATGGCCACCTAGAGGTTTAACCAAATGATTTCTTTTGAGTCTTCTGTCGTGATTTTCACCCTCAGTATCTCAAATCACTTGAGCCAGAGAAAATATGTAAACTAGATCAGTAGAATGACAGAAGATAAATGGAAAGGAAAGGTTACTGGAGAAACTTAGGTGCTCTAGACTGCAAGAAGAGTCTGCTGATAAAAAAAATGTAGTTATAAAAGTATAAGTCTATTTACAGATATTCAGAAAATAGATGCAGCAGAAAAAGAACAAAGTTATCTTTTGAAGGAAATTATGATTTATAGCAAGAGAATAAATGTACAGTGTTTAAATATTTGCCATGTCTGCTTTAATTAACCCCACCCCCTAAACTACCACCAAAAGAATTCAGGGTGGTGGAGTCATCACCCCTGGAGGTGTTCAAGAAATGGCACTGTCTGGTTGGTTGACAAGGTCAGTCAAAAGCTGGACTCAATAATCCTAGAAGTCTTCTCCAACCTAAAAGATCGTGTTATTCTGTAATTAAAATCTTTATTACTGCGTAAGGATACTTCCTGCTCTTTCAGAATGGCCTCAAACGATCAGAACAATTTTTACCATAATTATTCATCAGAATTTTTAAGACTCCTTCCTCAAAATATTCCATCAATCTAAACCTGAGCTAGTAACACACCTCTTGTTATGTGCACACAGTGACCCTGCTACAAGCACCTTCTCCAAGACCCACCAATCCTCTTCTGTACTGTTGATACAGCAGTGAAAAAATTACAAGTACATTTGAACTGGGCTGTGCCACAGTAGGAAATCTAAACATGCATTTAGGACAACTGGAGAACATACACAAAATCAGGTCCTCTTTATGGAACATGAGATACATTTTTATACAGCAACATTTATGTTTTCTATGTATGTGTTTAATAATGTTAGCTGAGTCATCTTTCCCCAGACCTAATGATTAACTTTCTACTTTCACCAGCTTGAAAGAGCAGCCCAAAAACCATTTTGTATCCCATGACCTGAAAGAGACAAAGATTTGCGAGCTTTCAAAAGGAGAACATTTGAGTTTCAGGCAGCTGAGCGAGGTTTGGAAAGGCAGAGTCAAAGTCTAACAGCAATAAGTGAAAAGGACATGCTCCAGTTCTCTTGAGGCAGCATGGGGCATGCCAGTTTTTTCAGTTTTACTTTTCAAAAGCTGCAGCAAGAGTCAAATGCTGTAAAAAACTGTTCTATAAAAGGAAGGCTTCTTTTCCCACATGTAAGTGCAAATTAAAATTTGCTCTGCAGCAGCACTTTTTAGAAAGGTGTAAGGAATGCCCAACGAAGTAGGCAACAGACTGAACATCACCAAGGGCTTTAAAAATGTTTCACAAGTCCCATATGGTGAGAAAAGCTCTCCTGACAGCACAAGTAAGAGCCAGACACTGAGAGAGACAAGTACAGATAGGATGTCTGATCCTGCAGTTCTCAGTGGGGAAAACTCCCTTTGAAGTCCATAGGAATACGAGCAAGGATTGCAGCTTCTATCACTTTTCTGTCATCCTCTATCATGCATCTAATTTAAAAGCACAAGTTCCATTTGAGAGGCTAATTCTCATCTTTCTTCCCCTCCTTATTCCATTTTCTCCTTTAGTAGCTATTTTCAGCCTAATTCAGCCACCTATGAGATGTAACCAGATCGTTTGGCAACTGTCACTCAATTATCAAAGGGAAATTTATGCAGAGAAAAGTGTTACAGTTCGAAGGCAGTATTTATATTTCAAAAGTTAAAAGACCACGATTGACACTCGTCTGAAGAGCTGCTCCTGAAGCAGCCCACACCCCAAAAGATATGACAGCAACGTGAATGCAGATATCAGTCAGCTGCTGGAGCTCTCATCCTGAGCTCAGGGGGTGGGTCTGCCCAAGGGGATGCAGATACCAGCAGAGGACTTGAACCAAAAGACCAGATTTTTGTGCAAAACCTAGTCCAGTACACAGTTCTGAGGGTCTCTATCTGATCAGCTCCTTTGATAAGATGGAGGAAGGTACATCAATTTTAGGGATTTGATGGATTCAGAGACTAACTCAGTGTGGAACTTCCCAGCCTCATCAGCATTAGTGACAGCTCAAACTTTCTTTTCTGACACTATTTTTAACATATCTGTTCAGCAGAAATTTTGAACATTATAACTGCAAATTTAGGCTCCCAGTTTCTTTTGTGGATGTACTCTGTCATAAACTAGGGGCCCTCAGGAAATATTGTGTTCATTCTACTCTAATTAGCTGATGGAATAAAGGCCAAGGTTCTCAAGCTTGATTATTTCTATGTGTCAGGGTAGAGTTCATGGGATATTTTTAATCCAAATGCTGACACTGTGTTGATTACATTTAATCAAAGAACAAATAACAGCACACTCCTTATTGAATAAAAAATGCATGTAAAAATATTTATGCCTATGTGAAAAGCCGTTCCCTCTCTACTGTCAATATTAAAAGCAATACTGAAAAGGCAATGCATGTTCCTTACGACTAAAATTTGAAAGGGAACCCCCAGAACTACCAGATATAGATTTCCACATTCATTCTTCCACAAAACTAGAGTGCAGGCTTGTGTTTTGCTTTTTAAGATATTTTTATTATTATTGCTGTTGTTGTTAATGTTACTATTACTGTCACTATTTTTTTAAGACATCATCTTAATCTGGAAAAAAAATTAAAATTCGCTGTATTTGTCTGAGCAGAGTCTGCCCTATAAGACTGCAATCATGACAGGCAACATTCCACTTCTGCTGTTTGTAGCTCTCCCCGTGTGCTAAGGGGAAAGAGGTCTAAACAACTTTGAAAGAGAAAGGAGAAAATGTATTGAGTGCATTGAGTACATCTGTAAGATTCTCTGCTCATGCTTTTTATTTGCCATGAAATTTTCCAGATTTATGGGTGAAACAAAACAGGCAACAAATGTAATCTGAGTTTCTAGGGCTTGATAAAATGGGGGCTTTCGACTGCTTCTTTCTTAATTGTCCTTCCAATATAGTTGTGATTTTGACATAAAATGCTGAAGATTATGCTGGTTCTAGATCAAGACAGATAGGGAATGCCACTCCAAATGATTGGGCTGCCTTTTGTAGCAAAAAAAAAAAAACATAAAAGAATACAAGGTAAATTTAACAATGTTGTTAAAATGCCAATCACACTACTTTTACCAGGTTATTGACATACCAGAGAAAATAAATATGAATCAGAATCAGGCAGGTCAGTCTAACATGCAGATTCCTACTGTAAAAAAAAATTATAGGATGTCCTTACTCTTTGACTAACAGTGGGAATTGACTTCCTAAGGTTCAGAAGGTGCTGGAAAATAAATTTGTTAATATTGAATACAATTTAAATGGCATTCCAGTATAAAACAGAAACAACATGAAGTCTCAAAAAATCAGCTACATGATATTCAAAACCAATATGATTCTCTTTTTCAGTAAAAGCTGTGATTTTTTGAGGGTATCATAGATTACAATAATAATGCTGAGATTTGTTTTATAATCTACAGTTTTGTTGTTGAAGGTTTTATGTTCAACTTGTAATGTAGCCATTTTAAAGACTTTGAGAAAATTACTAAAATGTTTTGAACACATTAAACATTGCAGTGATTGCTCCAAAACTGAAAATTATTTTACTGCTCAAAATCTGACAAGAACCAGAAGCCTTAAGGTCCTGAAAGCTTATCCTATTTGAGCCTGGCATTCTCTAAACTATAATTTCAGTGTCCTCTTGGAAAAGCAGCCTCATGTGACCCAATCCTGGGATAAAAATTATACCAGACCCTTGTTGAGTGTTTCCTGCAAGACAAATGAGTCAGGTAGGTACAACACCTGCTGTAAGTAGATGATCCAGCCTGGTGTCTCTTTCCAATAACTCTCAAATGTCTTCACCACACTTTTAGTGGTTTTAGAAACTCTGTGTAGGGTACACATTTTTGAAGAAACATAAACAAGAAGCACAACCAAACAGAAGCTTTCAACTTTCAGGGCTCCCAAACAACTTTTAGTAAAATTAGGGAATGTTCATCCTTACAGAAAACACAGTATGCACTTTGCCAACTTTCTTCCAGAAAACATATGGCAACACACTGTCACAGTTAGTGAAAAATTAAACTTTCCAGTAGTTCTTCTTAAGAGAAATTATCTGGCACAGCCAGATGTTACAATGATATTTTTTTAGAAAAAAATATTCCATTTTAGAAGCAGTGGTTCTGTTTTCGTTCATTAGGTAGACTCAATGTACATTGGATCAGAAAGGACCTGGAGCACAGCTATGCTGTATGAATAGCAGAGTGGAATCTGCTAATTAATTAATACTTTAAAAATTGGTCTCCTCAGCTGGTGGAGAAAAAGTCATGCAGGTTCTGCTTCAGCTTCAAACTTTGGAGGTGATTGGGTGGGAAAGGAATGGACTGGCATTTATTTAATACAGACAATCGTGGAATAAGTACCCAAAAACAAATTAGAGAGTTGTTATTAAGTCCAGATGACATTTAAGTTAAAAAATATAAAAAACAGTTCCATTCAGAGCTGACAGGTAACCCTCTCTAGAGCCTATTTCCGGTAACTTGTCTTTCTTTCTCTTACCCTCACTCTTGGAATATTCTTGCACTAACCCAAAGCCAGAGCACTGCAAGGCCCCCAGACTGAATTGAATGAAAATTCTTTGCTTTAAGAAGTTAGAAACCACTCAGTCTAGGTTTTTGAATCATAATATTTTTGAATGGTTTGGGTTGGAAGGGACCTTAAAGGTCATCCAGTTCCACCCCCCTGCCATGCACAGGGACACCTTCCACCAGACCAGGCTGCTCCAAGCCCCGTCCAACCTGGCCTTGGACACTTCCAGGGATGGGGCAGCCACAGCTTCTCTGGGCACCCTGTGCCAGGGCCTCCCCACACTCACAGGGAAGAATTTCTTCCTAATATCTAATATCTAAGCTAAATCTAATCTCTTTCAACTTAAAGCCATGTACTCTCTTCAACATGCCTGGAGTAAATAACTATATGCAAAAATAAAACACTAGCAAGAACATGACACAAATTTGGCCATCAGATTTACTAGATCAGTGACAGGGTTTGCACCTTGAGTCTTATTCCATGAACATGTGGTTTATTTCTAGCAATAAAGTGTAAATATGGTTTTAACATAATTGATCCAAAGCTTGATGGGCTATGAATGCAATGTCAACATTTTCTGGAATGTTGTTTTAAGAAGAGTGAATTTCATTCTTCTGGGTTTCACTGAATCACTGAGAACTTGAAAAGAAAAATAACTCCTTTTCTTTCATACAACAGTATCTGTGTGCTCTGTCAGTTTTAGTGCTCCTATCTTGGTCTCTGGCAGGCAAGAGCGTGGCATATAAAGTTATTCTTTTGTTATCATTGCTTTTCAAACTGAGAAAGAAACCCCAAGTATTTATCTATTACTCAGAGAAGTATATCTTCATTTTTTATAGCAGGATTATCTTTCGCTTTTCATTTCTTCTACTTTTAAAAAGTGTAAGATTTGATTCAGACATTCACTTTCAAGCAGCCAATTATAGGTGTCATTTTTACACTCTAAATTCTTTCTTCCACTAAAGGTTTATTTATATACATCATAAACTGTCTTCCTATAGCACTGAATTTTGCTAAACAAACTTTAGGGGAATCATATACCCAGGTGCAGTTGTCAGCTTAGATACTGTGCACTGATATGTCATTTTTGATAGACGTAGTTAACAGTGCAGTAATGTGAAGTCAAAACCCTCATATCCTTCTGTTGCCTTTTGTTTAAGCAAAATGAGGAGTATTGACAGTGTATTTACTCTAAAACTTTTCTGAGCAGCCTTTAACTGAAAAAAAAATTAAATGTTTAGTAGATATGTAGGAGTAATGGAAAAAACAAAGGATATATTTGTTACCTCACTAATACAAGGGGTTTTTGTTAGGGCTTTTTCATTAATGAAAAGTTAATCTCTCCTCATGTTTTTACTTCTTACAAAATATAAGAAGCAGTGTAGAAAACAAGGGGGACACTCTTTTATGATCAATACTGTTGAACGGAGAATAGGTAACAGTGGCATTTATGTCTTAAGTAAAATTAATATTTCCATGACTTAGCAGGCATTCCCTCCACAGAGTCCACATCTCTGTTCACATGCTGTTCATGTCCTTGGGTGACAATTTCCTCTGGAAGACGGGGGAATATATTCCTTGTGAATGGGCACTTGGTGGAATTAATCTTCCCTGAATACTAGCTGAATATCACACATAGAATATTTTAAAGTTCTAATTTCCTAATGGCAAAATCTCTGAAATACCGTAAATATGTAGCAGTCATGCAGTATCATGTGTAATGGAGATATTACTGCGTTTTTTCAAATAAAAGTACAAACAGACTGTTCAAAATCAGTCTCCACTTAGCAAATATCTTTGTAACATTATGACCTATATCCACATTTCTGATAGAAGGAGCATGAACTGAATTATATAATAAAATTATAGTAATTTATTGCATCATATTGTAATACTAATAAAGGGCACATCATACAATTATGATAATAAACTTAAATTCCAATAAAGTTAAGGAGAATGCACTACATTATGTAATTGAGTCTTCCTCTGTCATAAAAATTATAAGATACACAGAATTGTATTATAATGAAAGTTCCAATTTAATGAGTGTTAAAGCAAAGCCTTTATCTTTCAGATAAAAGTCCTATGAAGGGCTAATTTCTCAATATTAAGCTAAAACTGATAACAAATCTGTTTCAAATTTACTATCAGAAGACTAAGGGAAGTCAGGGGGGTTAATATTTTTGTTTGTGCACTGAATCAAGAAAAACAGAGACCTTTTATCCTCCACATGAGTGCTGATTCCATGGATGACAATCAGACAAGGACCAGGGTCAGCTAGAGCAGGGTGGGGTATTTTTTTGTTAATGCTGCTTTCTTTTTTTTCCTTTGCAACGATGAAAAATTAAACAATTTTGTGTATTGGAAAAACAAACTAAAATAGAATGAAGCAGGGAGAATCAAACAAAATTAATGAATGAGGTAGCTTCAGCTTTTCTCAGTAGTCACTACTCAAATTCCCTCCCTGCTTATGAGATTTTTGCCCACCTCTGCCTGGGTGTTGTCTGAGCACCAGGACATGGGGCAAGGCCCTCTCTGATGGTGTTTTAGATGCCTGCTTTAATTCTCTTCTTTTTCTGACCAAAGTAATTTGGTAGATTTTGGCCAACTGGAAAAAAAGAAAGCACTGTTTATTTTAGTAAGTAGACTATGAATAAATATTTTCAAATCATCTGTTTTTGTTCTAGGTAAGTATTGCACTGAGCAAGTATTGTGTAAATGTTAACTGTGTTTACCATTAGCAGTGTATTTCTAATCACACTTGATAACACTTAGTCTTGTAAAGGATTTTGTTAATATTCTAGGGAAAGAAGAAAGGACTGCTCCTTCTCTGGGCATTTAGATAATTCTGCTGTCACAAACTCATGCCTGCAAAATGGGGAATTTTTTTTCCACTGGGTCATGCTTTTTCAAAGCTAAGAGAGCCCTTTTGCCATATGACTGTATCAGAATTTCAGCTTGTCTTTATAAAGCAGATTTCTAGCCTCCAGACACCAAAGACTAAGAACTTAAACCTCAAGATCCTAGAAGATAAATAAAAAAAAATACACTCAAAATTACTTTTATCTTCTCTCAGGGGTCTGACTCATATTGAAGACTGGTACTACTGAGATGACTTGAAGGACAAAAAAAACAATGTCTGGTCTAGCTTTTGCAAGAAAAGAGCTGTACAATTCCACTCAGTAACTCCTGTACTTCACTACAGTTTCTAAAAGCCTTGAACTGTTGTCTTTTATGTAGAAAGCAAACCTTGCCTTTTTTTTTTTTTTAATAACTAAAAACCAAACAAACCCACCTCCCTGTGAAGGGGGTGACACAAACTCATCTGTGATACAAGCAGCTTGAAATGGAAGTGAATGCCATTAGAAAACGTGGGTTTGCTTTGCACAGGTTTGGAACGCCGAGTTCACATCACAGGTCCCTGTTGTCATTTTGGAACCTCTGGCAGCACCAGGGACTGTGCCAAGAGGAGCTCCCTGCACAGCTGAGCTGTTCTGTGTTGAAGAGAGGTGGCAGGAGTTGTATTTGATGAGCATGAGTGGAAAAACAAAACCCTGAAGCTGAACATCCGTGTACAGGCTGCTCTGGGTTGGGTATGGACACGTGAAGAGTTGAAATAGGGCTGAAGAAATACTCATTATAAGCCTTATATGAGAAAAGCCTTATTAAAGATCTTTTTCATCACAGCTCATTGACCCTGAAGTAATTAGCATTAAATATCACTTAGGGAAATTGCTAATCTGTGATATCTGACACAGTGAAAGAAGGAAAGAGGAACTCACTCTGACTCACGTAGCTCTGAACTTTCCTTTCTAAATACCACACAGCTTTCCAATCTAGTAGCAAGTAACCCAAGAGGTGACCTCCAGCCCCCAGGATAATGGAATGAGGGACTGAGCTCCTGCCTTCTCTGGCAAAAAGACCTATAAAAAGCTGTCACTGTGCATAACCATTTCTCTTATTCCAGTTTGGCTGGGTGGGACTGCCCTCCTACCCGGAATCCTTATAAAGTTAAATTGTGGCTTCCCAGAACTCCAAATCAGAAAACATACGATTTTTTCTAGCAAAGTGGCAGGTAGAGCAGCAAGGGATACTGAGGACACAGCCAGAAGAGGCTGATTTTAAGAAACAGACACTCTCTCCATCCCTGGATATATTACAAAGCTCACACCTCTCACCTCAAGCAATTTGTGACACATCCCATGGACTCCAGGACAACACAGGGGTCTGCACCTCACCCTGAAAGTCAGGACCTCAGATGTGACAAAAGGGCATCAAAAAGAAAGCTTGCAGCTTTATATTTGCAGAAGTTATAGAGAAGAGATGTGTATTTTGGCTGCAGAGAATAAAGGCTGACTTTGAACGAGCTAACAACTCTTTATAGATCATTGAGAACAGTTCCTGAGCAATTTTTTCCCCACAGGTTTATTTGGCTTCATGGTAGCAGCTCTACTGCTGTACCATGTTTGCAAATCACAACTGGCTGGCGATGTAAGCTGCTGTTTATGTTCCTCAGACACTAAAATCTCACTCTTGCCTCTGTGTAAGCATGGCAATACTTCTGCCTGGTGACACTTTTGTCAATATTGCATCACCCAGGAAATTCCATTTTATTCCTAGAATCACTGAAGTTAAGATCTACTAGAGTGCAATTCCTACTTATTATCACAAATAGTGTTCAAAAGACTCCTTTACAGCATTCCTTTAGCATCAACAGAAACCAAAACCAGTTTACTCTTTGTTTTTTTTTAAAGGCAGAAGGCCCAAAAAAAAAATTCTGATCTATAAAACAGATGATAATGGCAAAATAGACAGTTTTTTAAAACAAAACATTAAAAAATTATTTCTGCCAGAAAAGGCCTACATGATCTACAGCAGCCGCCTTGTGCGACTTTATACACAGAAAACTTTCAGCATTTTATTTATTTTTTTATTTTTATTTTTTAATGTTTTCTTCTCACACTGGTGTTGCAATCCCATCCTTGCTGGGTGGCTCCTGTCTCGCTATTTTAGCTGTCACTGACAAGTAAATGAACCTGTGCGGTACAACCCTACCTCTCTCCCTATCACCAACCCCATTTAGTGCAGGAGATATTTTCCTTGCTGCCTGGCTGGAGTCCATTCCTCACTCAGTCACATGACTTTTTAGCCCTGTATTCAAATTTTTTCATTTTGAAGAGGTCCAAGGAGAATTCTTGAAGATTTATTTGTGCAATGATCTGTGATCAGCTTCTTAAAATATATCTGTGAACACTGCACCAATTTCTTGAAGTCAGAGCTTTTTTTGAGCCTTGGTGATGGGTTTTTTGAGGCTTCTTGCCTCATTTTAGTGGTATCAGTGTAATCCAAAGTAACTCTTCTGAAGTCAATGGAATAATCTAACAAAAAAAAAAAAAGAAAGAAAAAAGAAAAAAAACACATATACACACAATGAATAAAAGGCTCTGACTCACTGGAATAAGTCTGTGGCTGTTTGATCAGGACACCTTCAACTAACAACTGAGTAATGAAAATGTTCTTTACTGTGAGATTGGATCTGTTAGGGCTTTTCTTTCTCAAATCCCATATGACACCAAAAGATAGCTTTGACTCTTCTGTGATACAATTCATTCCTCTTTCAGTGTGAATTTTTGGGTGTTAGAACTTCTTTGTTAAACTTGAGGACAATTCAGACACAGGACTAGTCAAAGCTTTTTGTACTCTCAGATCTTTTTGTACAGCAGATCATTGTTACAGGCAGGCTGGCTAGGCATTTTGCTGAGATTACCTTTTATATGTAATACCCTGATGGGTGTGCCTGCCTAGATGTTACTATTTGCAAATTGTTCCCCTCTCAGGATGGCACTAAACAGAATTTGTTGCTATTATCACTTTTTTAGCACGTGGATTATTTTTTAGAAAAGTTTAGCTAACTTAGACTATTCTCCTATAAAGTATCATAATTCACTAGTTACGTTAATAAAGTAAGGCCTGATATATTCATTAAATATTTTTAATGGAATAATGAGGGTAGAAAGTAGGTTGCTGAAATTCCCTTTCTGCAGTAGTAGATGACGATGCTTGGCTATTTTGATATTTACCACACTGCAAACTACTTCCCCATTATGTGATTTTTCTTTCATTTCCCATTTATGCTCAGTAGATACAAATGCATAACAGAGAAATGACATCTTTGTAATGCCACTCAGACTTCAGGTGCTTAACTTTTAATGAGAGTTTCTACAGATATTTTGAAAGGACAAGTTAACAAAATTACTCAGTTTGGCCCTTTTGACCAAAAAAAAAAACCAAAAATAGCCCTTTTAAAGTATCTCAGTGTGATTTGACACAGATCCAAAACCTGCTCATTTTAAAAACAGGAATGCATTTGCTTCATAACCATTTGAATGTGTTAATTTCTCCCTGTCATACTGTCTTTGTTTCAAGATTTCTCATCTGTTTAATTTTTACTTGGATTTTCCTATATTGCATTTTTGGAAGGAGAATCCTGTCTCTAATTTATCCCCACTGTGACTTAGCAATGATCAGTTATCAGGTAAAAAAATGGGAAATCAAACAGACAAACAACAGATGGACTGCCTTGTGTACCTTATGTACTTTTCTAAGGGAAAAAGAAAAGAAAAAGAAAGCACTTTAAAAAAACTGTGGTTTTCCAGGCTGTGGTAGTATTTGCCCAATCTTCCACTGAATCCCTACTTACCATTAATTTCCAATATCATGAAAATAGCTCAGTACAGTAAATCTGATTTGTGCATTTGATCAGATGGCCCCAGACAGAAACACACTCCACACACAAAACAAGAAATGCATTGGCTCTTGGTCTTTTTTTTGGCAAGTCACAGTGCATTCCTCCTGCTACCTGAAACCTCATTGACTTACAGACATACTCAGAACCTATAAATTTGCAAAAACTCCCTCCTAATAAACTCTGAAGAAAGCTGCTTCCAACTCCCAGCTTTTGAACAATTTACAGTTTAGTTAAATATTACCTAAACTTGCTATATAAAAAAATATTGCCTTATTTGAATATAGCATATTTGAAAAACTTCTGTGATTACTCTAAAATATTGAAACCATCAAATTTCAGTTTGGAAAGGGAAATATTTGGATTTTATTTTTTCCTTTTTTGGGTATTTTTTGTAGTTGTATTAATCTTATTGCACCGTGGACTAGACTTAGTTTTTCTTAAAAATATTGACAAAATTTGCTTCTGGCCTCTTTATGAAAGTCTGCTGATTTTCTAGTTAGGAATGGCTTTATTGCAGAGCTTTGTCGTGGCTGGGGAAAACCCAGATTAATCTGACAGGGCTTTTCTAGTTGTTTTGTTGTTGTTTGCTTTTTCTTTTTTCTTTTTTTTCTGGTAAGAAAAATGAAGTAATATAGCTCTGATCTTCTGGAATTGTAGAAGCTCTACTTCCTGTTTCAAAAGGACTTTCCAGCACTAAAATTTCCTGCTCTAAAATTACCTAGTGTTCCATTTCTTGCTATTGTCAGGAAAAAAAATGCAGCCTTTCCATTCACATTTTTATGCTTATCTTGAGGCTACACAATACTCACTCCTTTTTTGGCCAGACATAAAATTTACAGACAGCCTTAATGAGACCTGTATATATTCGAGAGAATCTGACTCGTTTCAGCCGTACATCTTGGAGTTCTGCAATTTGTTGACATGTAATTTGTCAACATGTAATTTGTCACAGGCTTGGCTGATGTCCTGGGAGAAATATGAGGACTCAAACCAATAATAGGCTGTGTCAAAACTTTGCTCTGTGCCCTCTTGCAGTGAAAGTGCATTTCAGATGCGCAGCTCACCTGCTTTTGGCCATAAGTCCACCCCTGGACATGCACAAATAGAGATGTGATGGCCTTTTCTTCATCTCTGGGCAGAATTTGCCACTGTATTTATTTGGGTCTGTCTGGTGCTGCATGAATGTGGGATTCCCAGCCTCTGGAGGAGTGTAAAATTTACTCATTACCTGTATTCCTTTCATTCTGGCTTCTTAAAACAGCTATTTTATTAGGCCATTTGGTGTCAGCCCTTTCTGACTGAGATATGGAAAGAACCCTGCACCAACTGTATACCTCTTATTCCCCATCTCAGTGCAGAATAGAAGCCAAATTAAGGGTAAATTTTTGGGAAAATGAATTTGCTTTTTTTCCTCCTTTCTATCCTCCCAAACAGAGTAAGAAATCCACTGTCAGCATTCCAATAATTATGCTAAAAGGCTTTTCACTATTTCAAAACTTTGGGGGTTTTGCTTCCAGCATTTCTGTGCAATATTTTCAAGCTGAATTTTTTTACCAGATCGTTCTCTCTGTCCTCCACAAGTAGGCTGGGATTAGGGACAGTACAGAGCTCCCTACACATCATGGCATTGTGCTAATTAAGCTTTACAGCCTGGTCATCTAATTGACTTGAAGTCCATGACACAGTTGTTGCCTGAGTGCTGCACTGAAGTCCTCAAAGGCTTTACAAAAGTCAGGGAAGCATTAAATGATCCACTCTCATAACATTTTTCCAAGTAATTTAGAAACTGATTTACATCATAACTCTGGTACTGTATCTCAACAAAACTACAATTTTGTGGGGCCCAAATGATATAGTTTTTGATATTGAGGAAGCTTTATGATAATGACATTCCAAAACGTCTTAAATTAGGCAGCTACAAATCACTGGTTACTTTGAACATCTGAATTTAAGCGATTTCATTAAGCCTGATATAAAAAGAGCCTGCCAAATTAATCTCTTCTTGGATGCCAAAATTGAATGTTTTAGGAATAATATTTTTAAATACAGATGATTCTACTTAAAACAATTAAAGCAATCTCATGGTCCATTCATTTTAAAGACCTTTAAATCATTGCAGTCTTGAATCTAATTTTAAACTTGCAAGGAATATTGAGGAGACTTGAAGTATTTAATGCAATACACATGGGATGGTAATGTTGATAACTTCCCCTGGGTTGAGCTGAAAACAAATGGGATTTTGCAAGTCGTGCCTGTAAGAACAGTAGTTTCCCCTAATAACTGAAAACCAGAGAAGTTTCAGAGGACTGATATTATTTTTGTTAAAGCATTTCTGAAATTCATTATGAGATTCTAAACCAAATCTGTTTTACACTGCTACCACATTTTCCTATCAGTAATTATTTAATACACGCTGACATTCATCCAATGATTCTAAGACCTTCAAAGGGAATGGCATAAGCCAAAGAAGAACCAGCCTTTGAGAGGTTGCTTATACACATCCATGTTCCCAAAGCTTTGCAAAAAACCTTATTAAAAACTATCCCACAGCCATAATATCACAATTTTCAAGATGGCTGTTTATTTTCAACTGCTAATTCAACACCAATCCCTGTAATTAGAAGGGATGAGCATTTGATAACAAGAAATTCTTCAGCCCTGAAACATTGCTAAGTTTAGGACTGACAACCAACCATACAAGGCTTTTGTACATGGTTCTGTTTTGAGGTTTCCTGTTCAGTGGTCAGAATGTGCACATTTTGCACAGGTGCATATTTCCACCTTCCTGACCCTACTTCAAGGTGACCACAGCTGTAAATGAAATAAAAATAACTTTCTTTTAAATAACCCTTTATTTTCATTCCATGCAATTAATGCCTTGAGTAGCTTTCCACTCTTTCTATAGTTAGAGATCAGGGCTGTTTGCCAGAATGTTCCTTGCTGCAAGGGAAAAGAGAGAGGAAAGAGCTTGAACTAGGCAAGAAGAGAACTTACACCGGTCCTGTTCTCAGTTACAGTAGCTAACTAGGCATAAAAAGGGCATGGGGAGAGACAAGAGCCTTTCTGACACTTCCATCTGTCCCATCCTTGTTGTTCCATCTGGGAGATTGAATGGTGGAGGAAACAATTCTGCATCAAGCCTCATTTTCTGTTTTATTTTTGCAGCTGCCTGAATTCCTGCAAAGATGGCAGGTGATACAGGATAATTGCATCCATGCCCCATTTCCATGGAGCTAGAGCCCCCACCTCCTGTCTTCAGTAGGCATTTGCAAAATAAAGCAGCTCACAATTCTCCCTCTCTGCCTGTCCCTGCACTGGAGCATCACTCCACCTTCACTTTGTGCAAACACCAGATTTTTAGCCTGAAATGTTGTCAGAAATGGAAAGAACTTTGTTAACAAAAGAGCTTTAGACAAAACTTTCTAATAGTGTTCATTTCTTTTCTAAATATTTGTGATATGCTTCTGCATAAAATGTTTAGGCCCAATGTTACTTTTGAAACAGCACTATTTTATATAAATAAACAGAATATGATTTTCCCTCCCTAGCCCCCAAATCATTATAATACACCTAGAATCTGAACATTTACCTGTAATTACAAAAATTACAGATTGCACAGCATTGTAAAACAAATTGCTTCTGATCCTGACCTAATATGTAACCTAGACTTATCTTCAGTCTTGTCATGTTTCATGTGGGTGTGGATTGCTTCTATTTCCCTTGCAGCCTTCAATTTAATATAACAGTAACATCTAGAAGTAATCCCTAGTATTTATCTTACTGTGGATTGTAGATTAATCTCCTGCAACTGTATTAGTAGGTACAGTATTTTAATTTTTGTGAAAAACAATTTCTTGGTGTCAGAGTGTGGCTGAAAATTATTTTCTAATCTCTCTTCTCTCCAGCAGCATGCCAGAGTTGGCTGAGATTTAAAACTTAATTCTTTTATTATTGTTTTTCGTTTTACAGCTTTCAAGGGGGATTTGGGTGAGGCCAAAGAATTATAAAACTTTGTTGGGAAAGTTACAACCGAGAGGAGGCATTATGAAACAAAACTGATGTAGTGTGTTTTGCTGTTTAGTTTTGTAATTCCTAATGAGAAAAAACAACTGCTGTAAGTGGGTAAGATTCAGCCTCTGCTGCCTCATCTCTTTCCAACAACAAAGAGAACCCAGCGGATGCAGATCTTACGTAGGAGTCACATTACAACTGTTTTAAGTGCCTGTGAGACCATCAGTATCAGTGCTTTAGCTCCTTATTTTGCCTTCAGAGCTGAGAAATCTGTGGTGGCTGGGGTTTGAAAGTGGATGTTAATTGGCTAAATCCTGGTTTTCAGCTAAAAGTAGCACTATGTCTTTGTTAGCAGACAGACATGGGCTACCCCATGGCTACTATTGCAAAAGAAATTGTCCAGCTAAATGACAGTTTTCAGATTCTCACGGACTTCTTGAGGACTAGGTCTCTGAGCATTGAGTGTAGCTGGTATGAATATTATCTTAACAAAAGAGTTCTATTCTGTCAAAAGCTCAAGGATTTATTTATTCTCCTTCCCCTTCTCCTTTTCTCCTTCTCATCCTCCTTCTCCTCTTCCTTCTCCTTCTTCTCCTCCTCCTCCTTCTCCTTCTCCTCCTCCTTCTCCTTCTCCTCCTCCTTCTCCTTCTCCTCCTCCTTCTCCTTCTCTCCCCCTCATTTTCAGCTATTCCTGGTCTTTGGAAGCTCCTCATTTGTTTCAGCTTCTTTGGGCTTCTCTCTGACTGCCCATGGCTGAGCCTCTGTCAGGACATCACTGAGTCAAGGTTCGGCCACCCTCTGCTGTGAATTTGCCATTCTGCAACAGAAATTCGAATTTGGGCAGAAAACATTCCCAGGACTCATCATCTTGATTACACATTTTGACCCTTAAAGATGCCTCTCAAGGTTTTTCTTAACATCAACCACGTAATGTATAAATGACAAAAATATTAAGAACAGATAACTCTATAATCCAAATTTATTTACTGTACTAACCTAGACAAATCTGTTTTATCCTGCTAGGTTCTGTCTTGTTTTCACAATTTTACAGTTTCTCCTGGAAACATCTCTCCTTACAAAGTTATCCAATTATGCTAAACCATCCTTTTGTACCAGGCTTTTCCAGTTTTCTGAAATATGTATTATTAGCAAGTTATTACTTAGTAATGGGATCTAAAGAGTTTGTTACATTGTAATTTAAAAATGTAAAAAATTACTTTTTTTTTTTTACAGACTTAAAATAACTGAACTACCTGTCAAGTTTTTTCCCAGTCTTCCAATACATTACTATTAATATTTTACTGAAGGTGAAATGCTAACTCCTCACAATGAAGTTATAGATGTTTAGTCAACTCCTCTCTCACAGGGATGTGGCTTCCCACTGATGCAGATCTGTCACCTATATTAATTCTGCAGAATTTGTTGCAAAATTAATAATTCCTTGCCTTGTGCATGTCTTAAACTCTGAAGAGAAGGAAGTGTCCATAATTAATTTAATCCAGTTCATGGAACTACAAGTTTTTCACCACAGGAATGAAGAATTTGTGCTTTGGAAAGCTGTGTGCTCTTAAGAAAATCCACTCTGATGAACACTGGTGGAAAAACAGCATTCTGTGAGTTTGCTTTGAGTGAGCCTATATAAAGCACTCTGCTTATGAATTATTAATGCAATAAGCCACAAGGCTTAAGAAGAAAAGCCCTTCATGGGAAGGCTTCATTTACATAAATTATTATTCAGCACCAGTGCATTTTTCACTCAGCATTTTGCTGTGGCAAGGCTGCATTCTGAGCCTGGGAGTGAAACTTATGAGCATGCAGGAGGAGGAAAAAAGATTGGGGAAGATGTAGCCTAGGGAAAGTCATTGCCCTGAGCAAACTCTCAGGTAGAAAAATCAAAGCCAATAATCGGATTCTCTGTTTTGCTCGGAGGTGTCAAACGTTCCACAAAGAGGATGTTACAGGACAAGATCAGCAGTGGCAGCTTTGAATAGAATCTGGAAGCAGAGATTTGTCTGCACCTGAGCAGGGAGAAAGGGCAAAGCCAGCCCTGAGATGATCCTGACTACTTGAATGTGTGGAAGGGGATCTAAAGAATAACGGAGCTGTATTTCAGAAGGCCAAACAACTGGTAATTGGAGCAATGTAGCACCAGCCATATCTGTGTTAATTTCTTTTTACTACAGTTATCTTCATTCAAATAAAAAATAGACTTTTTTTCACTAACATGAGATCAGTTGCCACTATCCATATTCGAATTACTGAGACACTGCCAGTTGTAAGGGAGAGATAAGGACAAAAGAAGAATCAAAACCCAGATTTCAAAAAAGGTATTATTTCCAACTCAAAAAGGGAGCTGCAGTTGCCTCTTTATCTCACGCTATGTCTTCCTAGCTGTTTTTGAAAACAGTCTAGAATAGTGACATCAACATTTGGCAGCAGAAAAGATGGAAGTGAACCTACATTTATTCCTGCATTTCTAGATATATTATGGTGAGAAGATATTACTCAGTTTGTTTTGCTAGGTGTTAGCTACATATTTGTAGACTTTATTTCCTCTCACTTTTTGCCTTAGACAAAATTCACAGCTAGCAAACAAGAATTGCAGATTTCAAAACAAACTAGTGGTTTGTGAAATAGCTTGGGCAAAAGATAATGTGGACTCTTCTCTTTTTCTTACAGAAAGGAATGCAGGGTCCCATTCTGCTCCGGGAGGGTGACTGGGTGCTGGGTGCTCACCCTTCCCTCCTTGGCAGCACAGACCAGTCTATCACTGCCCACTCAGTGACCTCAGGCTTGGGTTAGGCCACAAGCATGGAGTGACCTGAACCAAAGTTATTTATCTGGTTATCACTGGTTTCCAGTATCCTGAAGTTTTTGCTGACTGCTGGTAGTCAATTATTTATTCTATACTGAGCCAGATTTGGGAGCACCCACAGATTTGCTGGGTGCTCCCAAATCTGTGCTTTGTGCTGATTATTTATCAGACTCAGAATTGAGAAACATTCATTCTCTGTATAAATCTGAGTCTTTCCTAATGCTCAAATTCAAGCATGGCTTTGCCAGCTCTGTAACAAAGATTACATTGCAGTCTTTTAGATTTTTTTTAAGAAAGTCAACATTACTTT
Organism: Climacteris rufus; assembly: GCA_013398175.1. Lineage (NCBI taxonomy): Eukaryota > Metazoa > Chordata > Aves > Passeriformes > Climacteridae > Climacteris > Climacteris rufus. The sequence continues at coordinate 292,359 of VZRZ01003591.1, forward strand.
GCACAAAAAATAAGAAATTAATTTTAAAATTTTCCAGTTGTTTCTGTTTCCAGTATGTAAATCTGAGTATTTGCAGAATTCATTATACTTCCCTAAAGGTTCTGCAAATGTTAAACTAGCATTATTCAATTATGTAAAGCAGCAGGAAAGCTTTTCTTCTTTGTGTCTTGGTATACATAATAGCATAAGTCAATATTCATGCTAATATTAATTGGAAAATGAATACCATTTTATTATCGTTGTCAGAAATAATAAATATAAGCCCCTGATTAAGTAGGTAGACAGCACTCCAGTTTCCCTACTTCATAAGATTATTTTCAGTGTTTATTTGTTCTGCAGCTAGTCATGGGTCAAAAATCAACTGTGCTAAGGAACCTTATTTAAAATCTGGGCAAATATTTGGGCTCCTTTTAGCCCAAGAGGAAAGTTCAGTGGGCTCCTTGTCATATTCAGAACTCCAGTTACATTTTCAAGAACTTCTCCTTCCCCTGCCTCAGTGGCTTTTACTTTAGACATCCTGACCACCATTAAAATATATAGACGTATTAAAGATATTTTTTAGAGTCCTAGGCTTTGTCTTTTCTGATAATTCTATTTCACATGAACACACTCATAATATTCAGACTCTTGCTCAAAAGTGTATAAAAATAGATGCATAAATCTGAGAACACCAAAGGAACACCACAGCTAAAATTTAGGCTCTTGAAGTCTAAGCTAACTAAGTTCTAACTCATTGAAATTAGTTTTAAGTATGCAAGTTTAGAGAAGGAGTAAATAATTAATAGACATATCCACAGCTCTCCCCAAACTGATTTTAAACACAAGCATGTTCTGTTTAATCCTCAAATTATAAAATGTAAGCTAGGGATTGGTGACTCTTCACTAGGGAGCTGAGGGCTTGCCTTGCCATTACCCTGACAGAATTTCACTGACCTGTGTGATGTTCCTGATTTTCATTATTAAAAGCAGACTCAAGGCCGAGGAGTGAGGTGAAAGTTACACTTTGGAAAAAAGTGTTAAATGGTGACATCTTGCTTAGAGATACAGATTTTAATCTTTAGTCTTCCATCTTTTTTTTTTTTTTTAAATAATAGAACTCATAAGGGCTATTAAAAAACCTCCATAAGTTAAATAAAACCAGGTTTATTTCATATTTCTGATATTTTGTGTTTACAACAAAGGATTGTTCAGAAGGCTGTTCCCTCAAAAGAAAACATCATGAAATACCTCAGTGTACCTAAGAATGCTCTTTTTCTCTTTTCTTTGATTTTTGCTGCACTTGTATAATGCTAATTCTTCCCAGTATCTCCATGATTTAAAACTGCAGCATGACAGGCACACCTTTAATACCTCTAATAAGAATGGCCAAAATAGATATGGTGGGATATTTTACAGAAAATGCAGTCAGATTTATAAAAACTTTTGTGCTAAATAACAGGGTAGCTGTTCACATAAAAGTTGTGTGTGATAGACAATGCAGTCTGAATAACATAAGGAACGATAACATAAGTGAGCATAGTGAGATTTGGGAAATTTCCTTCCCTTAAGATCCAGTGCTCAGGTACTCTGTGCTCTTGGAAAGGTCTTTTCAGCACTGGTTCCTTTGCTTTGTTTGCCACTTTCTGATCATCCTTTCTGTGTAAAACATCTTCTGCTGCTGGACCACCCCTCTGCACCTGGTACTAATGCCTGATCTCTCAGAACCATCCAGTATTACTTTAGTACCATGGATTTGGGGCTTTGTTTGGGTTTTGGAGGGTTTTGTTGCTGTTGGTTGGTTGCTTGTTTTTTTTCTCCCATAGTTGTTGCACTGGCGATGACAGAAATCCTCCAGGGCACTAGAAATTGGTATGGATGGTTCCTCTGTGCTATTACCTCCTCTCTGGGGGGTTCTGTAAGGATTTTGTGAGACACAGCATGGTTAAGGAAGACATCTTTCAGAAAGACTGAAATCCAGTGTTCTTAAAGACATTAAATTTGAAGTTATTGTTGGACAGGGGACTAAATCTGTGCAATGGGATATTTGCAAAGATCTGTAATAATGGACTTCTATATTCTTGTGAAGCTCTATGCTAAATAAACCAAGCATTATTCAGGACTCATCTGTGGATGCATTTGCCTAAATCCAGTTAAGTTCTAACAGCAAAAAACCACACGGGCCCTTTTAATTGAGATGCAAACCTCACAATACATCTCAGTGCAACATAGCCAAGATTTAAGTGCTTCGCTACTGAGGCTGCATAAACTGCAGGAAGTTATTATTCATTAACGGGTATGAGGAAAGTTACCCTCTGTAATTAACAAGTCTCATTGAAGACTGTATTCTTCATCACCATGGATTGGGAGAGAACGTTGCACAAAAGCAAATGTCAGCTCTTTGTGACTCAGAACTAATTAATATTTCCAAAGCCTTTCATATAGCACTGAGTTAAAACAGGAATCTTATCTTTCCTAATAGCACCTTAGAAGGAAAGTAAACTAAATAAGAAATCTACATGGCTTTATTAATTAGTCAGTGAAAGAATTAAGCCTTTCCTGTATCGTTTCACTGCATCATTAAATGGCAGGACCTAAATCCATTTATAGCAGTTGGAGATTTGCCTCTCTTTATTCACTTCTCTCATTAAAATTAAGAAAAACTGTCTCATTATTTCCTTAATGTCATTTTATATACTCATTCTTTATGATGACTGCATTAAAATTCTGTCACCCATCTATTTGCCAGTATGATTAATCCAGACCCAAACAATACAAAAAATTAACAACAACTTTCTGGATTTGGGGCAGAGACAAACTGGGCAGGTTCACTTCAACCATCTCCTGAGCTTGAATAAAGACCAGCTCAGCTTCACTGTGCATCTGCTGATCTCCTTAATTCACTGCTGCCTTCTGTCCCCTGGACTTTCCAGAAAGCCTTTAAGTTCATTCCTAGCATCTCTTTTGGTGCTGAACAAACAGATTCTTTTAAAACGAAATTTTGAATTTTTCTGGGAATAGTTAAGAAGCTGAATGAGCAGCCCTGTTTTTAACATGAAAGCAAAATAAACCAAAACCCTAAATAGCCTTCTAATGACAGCAACAACTCCACACATGGCCTCAGGTCCTGTTGTTAAGTATGCAGTGCCTCTCCCCACCATTCAGGAAAATAATTTCTCTCTAAGAGTCTGATACAGCCTTCACCTTATTTCAAGTATTTTACATTGAAACATCATAAACCAAAGTAATTTAGGATATAAGGACCTTGCAGAAGCCCCACAACGGCTTGGGCTGCAGGAGGAGCTCAGATGCATTCCAGCAGGAAGGACTAGCTTTGACCAACATAAACAAAAGCCACTGCACTGTCTAAACTGGAGATAGAAGATGGGTAGGCATCAGATAAAGAGGGTTTTAATTTTTTTATTATTATTTCTTAATGATTATTTAGATTTATATTAAGGTACAATGAAATTTGACTGAAGTTTACAGGGAAGCTGAAAGGACTGCAGTTTCCAGAGAGGGTTAATAGAATGTTAAGGAAGCAAATTTTGGTATGGAAAAGGGACCTCAGCTTCACAGGAAAAACAAGGTCATATGCATTTCAAAGAAATGTTTTCAGCTTGGTGTCTGATCTTCCAGAAGCAAACAGAAAGTGAAAACAGGTCAAAAGGCAGCAAAAGGTGGAAGAACACACTTATTGTGAGGATTGAGCAGTTAATTACCTCCCATAAGAGGTGGATAAACTTAAAAGTCAATATAGATAAGCAAGAAACTCTTCTGGGAAACAAAGATGAGGTAACTTATGAAATGGGCACTTTAAACTGAATTAGTCTCCCTCTCGACTTTATCTAGAGTCAATCACTTACTAGTATGTGAGTCAAATCCCTACATATCAGCTCAAAATTTGATTAGCTGAGAGCAAGCCTTCCTAATGCTCATGCCAAGGGAATTAAAAGGGTAGAAGTAAAGCTACAGAAGCCTCTGCAAAAGTCTATTACAATGCATAAATTAAATAGGTCAAATCCCACTCTGACCTCCCCTCATTCCTTGCACATCTCCTCCACTGAGTTAATATTTGTTTGCATTCATTTCCCATGCTGTACCTGAGTGCTGGTTGGTGAGGGAGCCTCAGCCTGTGCACATCGATCTCTGTGCTTCACACGGAGATGCTTGCAGGGGTGAGCAAACCCTTCCACACTACAGAGCCAGAAAGGTCATTTCTGAAGGAGATGGGTCACCTCACTGGTTAGCAAGTTTAAAATCTATGGATTTCTCCTTCCTCATGTTTTTTCAGCAAGTTAACAGGAATCCCAGGAGCAGACACAGTTTATTGAAGGGCCTAATTGAGGAGTAGAGGGAACAACTAGAGCCAAAAGTGTTTTAGCTGAAGAGGACTGAGGAGGATCGAGAGACTTGTGGAAAATGAAGCCCTGAGTTACACAGTGGGGGATATATCAGGGGAAAGTTTGCATGTTTTTACAAGAGAAAACTACTGAATTAGGAGAAAAGCTTAGCAAAGATGTGTGGAAACTAATGCTAGATTCAAAGGAAGGCGAAAACAAGAGTTTATTCATAGGTGTGCATCAAGAGTTGGACAGACTTGAACAGTAAGGAGAAAACCAGTGTGAGATACCTGACAGTAAGTTAACAGAAACGTAGATAAGCCTGTCATTTTTTTCCTATTTTTATCTAGTTCCAGGCCTACACACAAAGCAGGAACTGTCACAATAGAGCTCAGAAGATTAGTGAGACAACACATTGGGGTGTGGGTTAGAGGGACAATGGGTTTAAATGTCAGAAATCTGTTTGCAGTTCTCCTCTCTACTATACTCCGTATGCAAAATCCAACAAAATTTTATTCTGGGTTTTATAAAACAACACTTTTCCTGAACTATTCCTGTGATCCTTTCATTTGTCAGCTTGGAGCACCCAAGACAAACAGATGGCCTATTGGCTAAACCAACACCCACCACCAGCTTGTTCAGGAATAATTCAGAACAGACTTCCAGCCACAAATTCAGCCCCAAAACATCATCTGCATATGCAGCTCAGCCTGGAAGCTCAGGCTGCTGGTACTGCTGAGAGAAGGAAGATGAGGAGGAAGGGAAGTCCAGGGAATGGGTGTGGGATAGCCTTTCCCAGAGGAGGCTGGAACCTGCTCCTCCTGTCTATCACAGCATCACTAACACACTAAAGCTAATTTTTCCAATGACTGGCCCTGTCTTCATGAACTGGATATTGGTGTAGGTAAAGATATCTGTCTGAAGAGTGGAAAAGAAGGAAGGTGAACTCATGGGAAGGTTGCAAAACCCTAGATCCAGGTGCCAAACACAGGCTGCCCTGTTACACAGAACTGCTTTCAAGAGGTTTGCTCCAGCCACTCGACTTTCTCTGGGTGGCATGGATGAAGTGTGAATTATCACCTCATCTTTCCTAATTAACCTCACCAAACTTCTGCACCTTTCAACATTCATCCATTACTGCTTTCACCGTGTAATGGACATATTAAATGGCAGGAAGCTGCTCCTGGTCCCAGTGCATGGAATAATGCGTTCCCACTCCCACACAGACAAGAAAATTAACAATCGGAAATGAGGCGACTTAGAATATGTATTTCTCATGAATCACTGACAAAATATTTTATGACCTCCTGTAAGATAAGAGGCAAGACAAAGGAGGTATTAGTAGATTTGTTAGAAAGGAGAATAATTTTGGCAGAATGTAATTCTTTTCTGTTTCAGAAGTACCTATGGAGAAAAAGTATCCCTGGAAAAGAGATGGTGCAATCATGTTAGACTTTCACACAGTGTGAGGTCATTAATACACTCATTTAGGATCTATTAACATAAATATACTCTTCATAAGGGTACTTTGGTATCAGATCTGAGCATTTTATTGCACTGATGTAGATGCTAATTTTGAGTTTCTCCACATTATTTCCTTATATTTGTGTCTTTAGCTTCCCAGAGTAACACTGTTGCTTTAAAGTAACACTAGCAGAATAGCAAACAGAAATAAAACTGTTCCTTTTGTATTAGAAACATGATTTGTCAAAGACTGGGATGGGGCAGAAGGGCAGAGAGGGGAGGTCTTAGCCACCACAGTGTACATTTTTACCTTTCTGGTTAGAAATTAATTTCAGCAAAAGCAGATTATTTTCATGAATGACATGGATTGTAGCATTATTATAGAATTCCGAAACGGAAGAAATTTTGCTTAATTTTGATTTTTGAAAATGAGATAATTAAGTACCTTAATTTTCCCTCCCTCCTGAATTTTTCATGTTCATCATTAATTAACATTAAAAACAGAGAAAGATTCTCCTTCTCTTCCCCTTCCTTCAGGTAAAATAGTCCTGAGATTTTAATTAAGTGAAAAGAGTATTTTCTGAAACTGGGTTAAATGGCACTGACCATGGATTGATATGGATTGACAGTGATATTGGCTTGGTCATGATTGGCTTTTTGTACATGGAGGTAGCATTGGTGATGACGGTGATGCTGATGTTGCTGGGAAGATACCAAAGAAGTGACCTTTTAAAGCAAATTGATCCTTTGCAAAAAAAAAAAAAAAAAAAAAAAAAAAAAAAAAAAAAAAAATCACTTTTCAAAATGTGCAAAAAAAAGAGAGAAAAACAAATCATTTTAAAAAAAAAAGGCTTTAAATTTTAAAAGGAAAAAATATGATTGCAAGTCATACATCTGGCACATGTCTCACTCACACTGGGAAAAAAATGGTTCAAGATTCCTATTCAGATAACTTAACATTTCTTTGTTCACTGAATATGTAACAAATTGTTAAAACCCTCAGGCTTCAGGAAAGAAATCCCTTTGAAAGAGGCAGTCAGAAAATGCCAATATGACACCTCTTCTGCAGCTAAACCTTGTCTGAGACACTGCAAGATTGTGTGGTACCATCAATTAAACAAAATTATTAATAACCACAGGGCACTACTCAGGCAAATGCCTTTAACCTTCCATTTCTTCACACAGATGTAGTCAACACGCCCAAAGCTGCACCAGACATAAGCTTTCTAAAGCCCCTACATGAAATCTTGTAGGTTTTCTAATAACCCACAAGGTACTCAAATATTTACCCTCTCCCTGTCTCCGAGAGAAACCCAGGCTCCTTCATTCCCATGCCGTGCCAGGCACCCACCACAGCAGGGAGTTCACAGCAGAGTTGAGCAGCATTTTTCCTGACAGCTGCTGGTGAATGGCCAGCTCTTGCCACATCTCAGTGGCCAGTGGGACCTCTTTGGCTGCTGGACCCACCTTTTCTGAAAAGCTTTTGTCTCTTCTCCACCCTGTTGTGCTGGACTGACAGAACAGGTGAATAACAGCCTCTGAAAAGTCAGGGAAGGAGGGCTGAAAGAAGGGGTGCTTCTTGTGAGGGATGAATGGACACAAGCCCTTCACTGAGGTGAAAGCTGGGCTCTGAAAAGTAGGAAGGAGTTCTAAGAAGTTGTCATCATCCATAACTCCCCAAAATATCCCATAATCTCCAAAAACTCACTGAGCTGAGTCTTTCACACAGCGATAGTGTGATGCAGTTGTCACTGCTGTGCCATCTCATTTTCCCACTTGCCCTTGTACTCACTAGGACATACCAAAGCAGACACTCACCTATTCTGGTTTAGCAGTCTTTGCCCAGCCCTGCCTGGAGCTGCCCTGTGCCAGCTCCCTTAGGTGACTGCCCCCACACTTGGAGGAACCCAACAGGAGCATTACACAGAGCAGTGCTGACATCTGCCATGTCACCAATGCCTGGCCCATGCAGCAACGTGGGCTTTGCCAGAAGGAAAGCCATCTGTGACTCAGTCCCGTGGCCAGATTCTGGCTTTCATGGATAATATGAGCTGCATTCAGAACTTTCCCCTCACAGCCCTGGCTCTGGCTGCTTCCTGGCTCCATCCTGGAGCCTGAGTGATGATCATTCAGGAAGGAAACCTGGGCATGTGGAGTCATAAATGACACTGTGGTGGATACAAGTGAGATGAACATCTCTGGTGAACATCTCAAGGACAGCCACTGTGTGTTTCTGCTCCTCAGTCCACCAGCTGCTGCAGCAAACACACAGATTCAGAGGTGCTTCAGCTTTGAAAACAAACCTCCCCCTGTTTTCTATTGAGGAACAGGTACACAGTCCTAATAATATATGTTTTCACCTGATCTATTGCTAATCATCTCCTGAGGTGGCCTCTCCTCAGCTACTATTACAAGTGAAAAGTCCCAAATTACCTTCTATTTGGTAAGAGAAAAACAAAAATATGTGTGTTAGAATTTTTTATAGGGTAGGCACTCTAAGGAGAGAGAGATGGACACAACAAAGGAAAAAAAAGCAGTTCTGACCGTGGTTAAGAGACTTTCCCTGAGGCTAAAGTGAATTATCTCAAATGATTCTCCCACCAGACCATAAGATCACCTCAGACGTTCCACCAAACACTTGATGATTGCAGTTTCACCCCATTATGTCATCAAACCTATGACTGTGGCAAGTGAAGAAGGTAGCATGGCTCCACAGCTTTCAGATAACATAACAATTGACAAAAACACAGCAAAACCAAACATTTTTAAGCACAGGATCTCTTAAGAGGTCAAAAATATTGTTGCCAAACACAAGTTTTAACATATGAGCTGGAATTTAACTCCCCTTGCTGCCCTTTGAACAATAGCTTTTAGGATACTGCAATACTCCAAAGGGCAAGGGTAATTTAGCAGTATTATTACCTTTTTCTTTTGTCCAAACTCAATGACACATACTTCTCCTCAAATATTTACCTCGTGCTTAGGAGATTTGCTGCTTTCCTTTTCATCTGAACTAATGCTGGAGGATGGAAACTTCCTCATAATCATTTATGAAAGTAGGGAAGGATGTGATTATTGAGATGTGCATTTTTCAGTTTGCAGCACTATAAGACAAAACCAAGGACAAAGCAAAGGATAGATGAAACTTTACAAGCCTTGTTCTCATTAAAGGATAATGTTCAAATTTTAGCTCTAAATGTTTTTTTCTGAAGAAACACCTGGCCCAATTTTGTCCAGAAAGAAAAAAATGTCCAGGAATGCAATAGAAAAAAAGAGTAATTAAAACATGATGGTGCTTTCAAGAGTGATTTTGTAGGGGGAGCCAAGTTATGAAATAGAAACCTGTAGAAGATATTGTGAAACTCAGGTTTGCTTGATTTACCATCCAGGATCAGCAAACTTTGTCTACACTAGTCATAGGGCTTTTCAACCATATACCTTGTTTCTCCTGTTAAAATGAACATTATTTTAAGGAGGGATTCTGCTTAACGCATGGCTGGAGCTGTCAAAGGGGGAACCTGAAGATGCACTGGCTCAGCCACTCAGCAACACTGCAGCCCTTAGATGTGTGTGTTCCACAGCCAAAAGTGCAGCTGAAGTCCATGCACCCAGGTTAATTTAAAATTAGCCAGTGCAGTGCAAAGCTCAGTGTAGCTGGGACACCTTCACACAGCTCCTCAGAGGCAGATTGAGCAGCTTGCACTGAGCACTGAACGCCTGCAATTACAGCATAATCAGCACTGAGGGCAGCTCAGTGAGATCTGTGCAGGCTGCATTCAAAGGACAGAACAGAGACCCTCTTGGAGAATAACACCTCAGTGAAGCCTTGGAATGACTAAAGGGAACAGGAAAACATCTTCCACACAGAGATAGAGGGATAAAAGCAGAGAGTGCCAGCCCTGTAGCTGTTTGAGACCCTTCCTGGCAGTCACACACAGAAGTGAGGCTGTTTCCAGAGTGAGTTCTCAGCCCTGCATACCTAAATACTGTGGACAAGAGCTGCAGGAATTGCCTTTCTCTGATGTCAGGAGACCAAAGTGTTCCTCCAGACACAATGATAATATGGGACAGCTTGCTTGTGCGTGGAGCTGTGCATAATGAGACTTAATAAGCTTAAAGAGCTACCCCTGCATTTCTCTATTTGGCCACATCCAGTCATTTAATTTCCCTGGTGGGAGAGAGCTCTGGCTGTCAGGACAGGCAGTAGGTTTGTGGATCTTGGCACTCTGATGCTTTCATCACATCGTTGTGATGACACTGGGTGAAACAAGGGTCACAGGGGAAAAGTATTGATAAAAGATTCACTCTGAGTTCTTTCTTGCTGTATTATTGAGCCATCATCCTTTAAGCTGCTCACTATTTATGATGTGCACAAAATACATAATTAATTGTCCAATTCAACACTAGCATTGTGGCCTGTGACAGACTTTCATTTCTCTGTGTTTTTATTTTCTCTGGATTTATGATGTTGCTTAAGGAAATTAATTTCGTCCAATTCCCCCAGAAGGTCAAGGGAACAAACCACTCCTTCATTTCCACTGGAGCTATTGTTATTGGATTTGAAATTTTCCTTTTAACAAAGAATTAATTTGCATATATTACAAGCTAGCCAGTTCTAAAATCAGGAAGCTGAAAAAAATACACTGATACATCTTCCAATGTAGTTCTACATTTCTCTGCATTTCCAATGAGGTCCAGATACCCATTACCTAAACTTTGATGTGATTACCCTCCCCTTTCCTTCAGTGGAGGTGCAGGCAAACATGATGAACCACAGAGCCTGGATGTTATTGTTTTCTGGAAGCAATATCCACCTGCACAACGGAAGAAAGACTCTCTGACACTCTGGGCTGTGATTTCAGTTCTACCAGAGACAGAGAATAATTGTGCAGAATGTACGGTTAATAATATATTTATCTGTTGAAGGTATATTATGTGTAACACCTTGGTAGCATAAAAGCTGCTATCAGTTAAGCAGATTAGCCTGACATGATTTAAAATACCTGCTATTTAACTAAAAAAAACCCAACCCTGACACCAGGAAGCAGGTTCTGAGTACAACTGCTGCTAGGATGAAAATGCTGCAAACAGAAATAATTCTTAATAGTTATTTGATGAAGGTGGGGAAAAGGCCTCTGTGGATGGAACTGTGACTTCACACACAGTGGTCAGGTCTCTGAGATACAGAAATGCAATTTCTGTACTTTTGAAGGCAAGGCGGATTTTGTTTCAGATATTTCAAAACAGCAGCAGGCAATGTGGAGAAGTGTGTGGCACTACCAGTAACAGCAAAGAGGTATAGTCAGATATTAATCACGTCTGCAGTAATATCTCAATTCCTTATGTGTATTCACTTTAATTCAATAAGAGTTTCATGTGTTTTTCTGACACTTTTATGCTCTCTTTCCCTTGAGTCATTCAGTAATACACACAAATAGGCAACAAAATTTTAATTTAAAAATCTCATACTTTTGTTGCTTTCACCAATCCTCTCTGGTCTGCAAAGAATTCAAATTATCATCTGCATATGCTAGATCCTTAAAACATGGAAAAAAGCTATAATCCGCTGGCTACAACTACCAAATAAAATACAAATTAATCTCAATATTTTGCTTCTGATTATTTTTCTATCAAGGACTGAAATGTAAGCTGTTCCTAATTCCTGGAACTCTTCAAAGGAATCCAGGTGTTAAGGACCTTTCTCAGTGCTGTAACATAAAAAGTAGAAAAAATAAAATCTCATCAGTTTAGGTAAACTTTTCCTGGTATAGTAAACAGCCAGAACTGAGTCCTTGATGAAGTTAATGACAGAAGTGAGTGAGTTAAATGGGGACATTGGAAAGTATCCTTCAGTTTTCAGAGAGCTACTTGTACCATCTGCTTATTAATTCATACCCTCAGGACTTATTGTCAGGCTACAGCTTGTGAGCAGCTTCAAACAACTGACATTTTATGGAAAAAGTCAACCTAGTAGAGGATATGATTTTTGTTATTCCCTCCAAAATCTACACCCAAGGTTCCCTTGAACTTCTCACAATAAATTAGAGCCTTTCTTTTGTTTGTTTTATAAAGCAGAAAAACACAATACAACTTGTCTGTAAGTACCACTTTCTGTGTTATATGATTCTAGCCTGGTTGAACTTTGCTTGAGGTGTAGTTCAAGTCCTTCTGTAAAATGACAGTGCCAGTGATGTGTGGTTACAACACAGCATCATTTAGATTTGATTGGTTTAATTTTGTGTCCAGAAAGAATGGCATCCACAAATCAAGTAATGAAGGTGGTTTCCTCAGTGTTTTCAATACCTTGGGCACTACCAGTCAAAAAAAAAAAAAACAACCAGTAGCAAGGCAGCTCTACAGGCTCAGAGTCCTTACAAGGTTTTATTTGCATTAGGACACTACAATAATGATGAATTTAAGATTGCTACAATCCATTTATCATAGCCACCATCTGCAGACTGGAGAAATGAGATAGGACTCATCCACTGTCCATATAAAACATTGCTCTGAAACACAGCGCACTTTGTTCTCACAATGACAGTGCTTGTCAGATAACATTGATGAAGCTTTATCATTATTGTGCCCTGAAGTCCATTTCATCTCAGCCACAGAGTTTAGGATGAACAAAGGTCTTGCCTTGTTTATAAAGGAACACATCCAGAATTGCTTGAAACACCAAACCCTTAGCAAATGCTTACTCTACCAAAGCCAGACTATGAGGTCTGGCCAGACTGGTCATTTTGTACCTCCTAAAACAACAGCTCCTTTGCTGGCTGAGGAAGACCCTTTAATCATAGGCTTGCTTACTTCTACTCTGCTTGTTCCCCTCTGCACCAGCTGAATTAAATTGTTGGAAAAAGCAACAAATGAAGCTGCAAACAAGAGCTCCTCCCTCAGCTACTTAGAGCAGAGCCAGACACTTTGCTAGTGCAACATGAAACATGATGAAATGTGTGGAAGGAAGGATCCCATGGCGTGGGTTCCCTGCTGGGGCTGTTTCAAATGCTGGGTTTCTCAGCAGTGCACGCTAAGGCAGTGCTCTGCCATAAACACTCATGGTAAATGCTATGACTTACCAGGAAAAAGGAGGAGAAAAGCAAGCCAGCAAGCAATCAAAACATTCCTCACTAAATATTTTTGCCTTCTGAGTTCTGCAACACACAGTACTTTCATGCCAAATCAGTGCATTTTGTTTTTCCTCCACTACACCACCACTGAAAACTATGTGATCAGCTATTCAGCAGCACACCATAGACCATGGCAAGCAGATAAATGGCAGGAGAGCAAGGTCTGGATTTTTTGTGAGGTGCCAAAAGCCCCAAGCAATGCCCCCAGCAGGTGTCCAGATCACCATTTCACAGTCATCCCTAAAAACTCTTAGAAACTCCAGTGACAGTCTGTCAGTACCAAGAATTTGCAAGATGTACTTCAGGGTATCTGGGTGTTCTAATTAATCATAAAGGAGCAAATAAAAAGCTCACCAGCACAAATTTTAAAAATCCACTCCCAAACTCAGTACATTTTGGGTGAGACTCTATGGAGGAAAAGTTTTTTCTTCTCAACATCTGAATTGAAGTAGAACATGCTAGCCCTGAACTTCCACCGCATTTAATATCCTAAAGAAACTCCTTTTAAAATCACATCTTCAATACAGAACTGTCTGAGAATAACTGCCCATCTCTTTGTTGGTGCAAATGAAAGTAATGAGGGCTGACTCTTCCATCCAGCTGCTATAGAAATGGTAACTTTTTTTAAGTTTTAAGCCTTATTTACATTATTCAGAAGATTCTCAAAATACATCCCCATTTGAATGGACCACAGCTATTTATTGAAATTATCAAATAAATATTAGCTTTAAAATGCAGCCTTGCTTTTGATTTATTGTATTCATTAAACACTGTCTGCCTTACAGGGACAGCAGCAAAATCAACGCACATCTGTATTATTTTTCTTTGAGAGAGTATGTGTGCATTGAATCTGACCACTGACGATGTATCTGAAGGTGAATAAGCTAATTCATCCTCATATATGATCTTATTTATGCTTTTGATGCTGTCTGCCTCCCCAGATAGAAGTGGATGTTATGTTAATCATTTTATTCTGCCTAAAGTGTAATATCTCACAAGACTGCTCAAACTGCTTCACATAAAATAGAAGAGTAAAAATTTCTTTGTCTTTTTTAACCTTGACTCAACTGTATCTCATTGACTATAAAAATACACTAAGCCTTCTTCCAGGTAGAATTAGTGCTTACATTAAAAAATATTGAAGAAATTTATTGACATCTGCAGGTTACCCTACCTTTTTTTTACAGTAACATATTCTTAGCATTCCTAACCACCGTGGCTCGTTTTGATCTTATCTGAGTCATAGGGTTAAAGGAGAATTAATTATAAGTAACTTTAATTCACAGTCAGTTTAAATCCTGATAAGAAATCAGAGGATTTTTGTCCTTAGAAAACATAAGTTTTTAAATCAAATTTAAGGTGAGTAGTGAGAAATGTGTCTTCATGAGTAACTGAATTATTGGTGGTCTTGAACTCTTTTAAATGAGTGACAGGTGATTAATCACTGTGATGAACTTCCTTACTCGTTATTTTTCATTTACATATCTACAGCAGGATGTTTTCATTTTTTTTGGAAAACAGAAAAGTGGGTGCAGTTCAGGATTCCTCAGTCTTTGCCATAGATTTTTAATTGCTATTTTTAGCTGCAAAACTTATCTGCAAAGGAAAAACATGACCAAACAGAAAACTTGAATCACTCCATTTTCTATATAAATGGTTCAACGTCCACTAATTAATCCCAGCCTTCATTTCTGTTCCTTTCTTTTGCATGATAAATTGACTTTCCTTTTTGCTGAGGGCACCTGGGTTTTACTATTTCTAACATACATGTCTGAATTGTATACAGTCCTATGCTCATGACAACAGAAACTCCTTGGATTGGCTTTTACTGCTCTCTTGTATTTACAGGAAAGAAAAATCCCTTAAGCTTAACATACAAATGCTCTATGCAGGGCTAAGTATAAATAAGATGCTATGCTTCTCTGGATTTTATTATATACAGCAGCCATGCACCTCTCACTTCTGAAGAAATTGAGTTACAGCTTATTGGCAACCTTAATCACATCAATGCTCATTTCCATCTTCTCGTATAGCAACTCCAAAAAAGTTTACAGAAAAAAAAAACCTCTTTGATAATGAAATAGAAACCAAAAAAGACACTGAGGATGGAAAAGGGTAAAAGCCTGTCTCTAATTGATTGTAAATTGATGGCAAAGTGAAAACTGGAAGATTTGTTTGAACCAGATGTTTGTTCTAGAGCTGTTCAACCATCAAAAAAAGAATGTCTCCTGAATATTTACCAAATGAGGATTGATGAAAGAGCATTAAAGCTGCACTAAACCTTTTACCTCCCCTGCTAAATAAGAGTCTCAGAGCTTGCAAGAGGACTGCCATTCAAGGCAAAGATTCATATTTTGATCACAGGCATGGGCATACGCACTGAGGAAGAGCTGTGTGTGATCTGTTGTTTTGTAGCTGTCAGGGAATTCATGCCTTTCACAGGGCAAAGGTTTAGAAAGCAACTAAATTATAATTCAAGTGTTGGGACAAAAGCTGTGCATCAAAAACACATTCTAAACAGTGATCTAGGGCTGGCATTCAAGAAAGCATCAAATACCTCTGAAGTTTTATGAACATTAAGTCACTAAAACCACCTGTCAGCTCTGTAGGGAAAAGCTGTGCTTCAGGTTCATGAAAGCAAAGGTTTAGTGGGGTGAAATGGGACTGTTACTGCTTTTCAATTTATGGGTAATGCAGAGAGAGGTTTGGGGGATGTGGAAGACAGTCTTCAAAACAGAAAACAAAAGCAAACTGGGATATAATTTTTAAGAAATCCCCTGCCAGACCTGATTCAAAAGCCAATTGTAACAAACAGACTATTCAGCATTCAAATTATGAAAAACTGAGTTTGGAAGCACATGCTAGTAACTAAAATAAACAGAAATAAAGTTCAAAATATAAAATGTTAGAGCCTATACATTCTTAACTCTCCTCTTTAGTGGCATTATAGGGTGGTGTTATACATAACACGTCAGTAACAGAAGTATTAAGGTTATAAAATTTTCATTTTAAAACCCTGCCAACTTAATTTTCCCTAAATCTACGCTGTTGCACAGAAAACTAAGGATAATTTCCTTTTAATGAGGAAATCTCCCAATGGTATTAAAAAAACAATGATGGATTGAAACCTGTTTGTCAAGATGAAGGAAACCCATTGGTGACCACAAAAAGCTCACACAGTTCTTCTCAGCAGCTCTGTTGTCAGAAGGATAACATCACTATTTGCTCCTGCACCCTGATCTTTTCTGATAAATTAAAACAACTCAAAAATCCAGAGACTGGATTTTCTTCCTTAGAGAGCCACAAAGAAATAATCTTAATAAATGTTTCATGGCAGCTGCTCAGTCTATTTATCTGCTGTTTTAATTATTAATGGCACAAGGCAAACCATCTCTTAGGGTGCAGTAATAGTTGGTGTTAAGCTTGAGAGGAGAAACAAACACTTCTGAGGTGGCCAAAAGTCTGGAAGTGTTATTGTTTCCAATAAAAATCTGAACTAGTGAAATGATTTCCTGATGATTGGACAGGAATGGGTGACTACTCCATTTTCTGAAATAAAGCCCATTATTCCTATTTCTGGACAGACTCTATGTCACTTTCCAGGAACATAGACCAGGGAGTCTGCCCAGTAGCTGCAGTTCTGAGGGAACTGCTGAAGTGTTTCATTGACGTGGATGACAGACACAGTCTGGTCACTGCAGCAGCAAGGAGTCAAATTTCAGGGGCTGTATCCTGCCAGGTACACACAGATATATATTGCAATTCAGAATTTAGTCACTATCACCTACATGGGTTTTGCTTTGAATGCAAATGAACTTTTGAATGTAATCCTAAAGCAGCGTCTGGGGTACACGTGTGGAAGTCAAACGTAGCCTAAGCACATCGCTCATTAGCAATCACAAATTCTTCTGCTTTCCTTTGTATTTAATTCTTTACCAAGAATAGTGCATTATACTACAAATTTGCTGATTTCACTGTCATCAAGATTGTCCTTCCAGAATTCTATACCTTCTGTTACCAGACACCATTTATTCATAGAGTGGCATCCAAAGTAATTATACAAGGAAACGACCATAAGTGCCTGATGTGCTGGTAAATGCAAGCTGATAGAAGGGAGTGCTGTAAAGTCTGGGTGTACACTGAGAACATTTGTGATGCCAGACACTATTTGCACATTTATTGTGAAGGGCTGGCTTGCCACAGTGAACACACACATGCAGGGTGATGTGCTGAACTGAGTAGGTCTAGGATTTTATATCCATTTGTTCATTTGCTCATTCTGCAACTCCTGCTGGTTGTAGGTGACACATTTCTCTGTACCTTTTTACTGCACAGAAGCCATTGAAGTCACTTTTAGTGACAGATGAGTTTTTTTATAATAACTTTAAAAGAGTTCTCTTCAGCTACAAATACAGGGGCTGACTTGTGAGCAAGAAAATTGGGTTTTCCACTGTTTGGTGCTTTCAGTTTTTTGTTGCTACCATTTTTTAAATTATATTCCAAATTTTCCCTATGACAAAGCATCCTTCCAATTCAAGGTGAAATAGAACAGCTTTACTGCTAAAAGGTGGCAACTGTCCACTTTTACTCGGTTTTTCACACTGTTTGGAAACAGCTTTTCAGTTAACTTGGTCCTCTCTATTTAGAATGTGTCCAGCAACCAAGAGTTCACATAAAAATGATCCAAACATCTCAATTCTTTGCTCCTTGCCTGAACAGAGCCAGGTTTCAGGCATGTCCACACAGTGACCCACAGTGACTTGCTATCCCTGGAGGGGAACTTTGCAGAACCTCATCAAAGCACAAGCTACCAAAGAGCTGTAACTATTCTCTTAGGGTGGCTGTAACACTTCTGTTAGAAGAGTTAGACCTGCAGAAAAATAAACAAGACTTATATTTAGGGCTCCACAATGGAGTTAACACTAAAAGTAGCTACTGCAAATCTTTGGGCAGTAAAAGAAGGGGACTTGAAGGAATTTAGATACTGGCATAAACACTGTAGAAGCAAATATTTAAGGTATTTTTAAGGTCATTTGAATATTTTGCATCTTGCTTGGTAGTTTCCCATGTAAATATTTTAGTTACCTGCATTTTTTCCCCCATTAACAGTATATTTTACTTTGGTGTTTATACACAGAAATGGAAAGGCTGTGAGTCAAGTAGACTAGTGGGTCAAGAAATTGACACAATCTCACTTTTTTCTTTTTTTCATGTTAAATACTCTCAGATTTCTAGTTTGTTTACTACCAAAGCTCTGATGTATTAAAAAAAAAAGGAATATAATTGAAGTTAAGGGCTTGCATAATCATTTTTCTAAAGATGTAAGATAAGGCTATGAACATCCTGCCTACTTGTAATACCTGCTGTGATCTGCAGTCCAGTTGCTGCTTGTCAACAGGATAAACACAAGACATTCTCGTGTATCTATTTACTCATGACAGCTGAGAAAAGGAGATTATAAAACCCCACTTAGCCACCAGCCTCATGGAAGGGAAACTTTAGATGATACAGGAAAGATAAGACTAAAAAGAGATTTCTGTCACAAGGAAATAGTCTGCACCAACATCGCACCTTTGTCTAATTTCTTATAAGTATCTATATTGCCTCAAAACTTTTCAAAGGCTTGACATTTTTATGGTTTCAGGTTCATTGCCCAGATTTAAGCCTAATCTCTCCCCAGGATGAATTGAAAGTGGGATTTGTGGCTTTGGCTGCATGACTCCCATTGAAGTTAATGGGAGCCAGTAGGTCAAATCCTCACATGCTATTTTACAGGTTTTCTCCCTGTGTGTTTAAGTCTTCTAAACAAATAAACTTGAGCCTAATAGTTAAATAAACAAAATCCACTTTATTGTTTTGACTAATGAATTAGGCTTCCAGTACCACCTGATAAGATTTACAAGACTGCTGAAACAAGATCAATTAAAAAAACCCAACCCTAATTGTATGACTATAAAACAGCAATGGCTCTCAAGGAATAATAAGGGAATTCCCCTGACCTACAAGATCATTGGGCTGGTTTGAATATGTGAAAGTTAGTGCTTGTCAGGAGTGTTTTATGGGTTGAGGGTTTTTTGTTTGATTTGGTTTTGGGGTTTGGTTTTGTGTGTGTGGTTTGTTGGTTGTGATTTGGGTTATTTGTTTCGGGGGTTTTTTTGGCAAAGAAATAGACAGGTTTTTAAACTTGAATATTGCTTTTCTAAGCATAATTTAATTCTGACCAAAAAATGCCATTTAATATTCAGAGTGCAATTTATACAAAAATAGGATGGAATTTGAAAACCTCCATTCTCTCCTAAACACAAAGCTGAAATGTCTTTATGATTAGGTGAGATAAAAAATTTTTGACCTCCTATAGAAATAAAGGTGCTGCACCTGGGCTGTGCAGCCTGAGAAGAGGTTGCCCATAGAGGTTGTGGTTGCTTCATCCCTGGAAGTGTTCAGGAACAGGCTGGATGAGGCCCTGAACTACCTGGCCTAGTGGGTGGCACCCCTGCCCACTAGGAGATGGTCTGGACATGATTTGTAAGATTACAGAAAATCTCACCACACCTTAGAACAAACCCTAAATGAGTTCATTCTGGAAATGAGGGCTTTTTAATGAAGGGGACTCTAAGAGATGGACTGACTTATTCTGGCACGTCAATCATTTTGAGAGCAGAGAAGCAGCTGGCACAGTCTGCAGCTCCAGAGGTTGCTGTCCTCAGAAGAACCTGCTCATATTGGGAGAGGAAATAGCAGATACAGAGGGCTACCTAAGGCAAATTGCACACAGCAGCTCTCGAGGGCTCTGACATTTATCCCTGAGTGAGGAGTGGAGGAAGAGCTCGCTGGAATATGTGAAAATGACTGCCTTGATTAATAGATTCGGTTTTGTCCACATTATGACAGTTTATTATAATTTTATGTATGTTATGTATTTTCCATTCTTCAACTCGACATGATGCCCAGGCCTGAATGATTTGTGTTGAACTGGTATAAATGTGTGCTGTGTGTGATCACTCCACTGCCTCGGGGAATAAAGGTGTAAAGTGCTGGTTAACATTCCTTCAAACATTTTTCATTGCTTCTTTACTGTGATAATCTTTCCTGACCCCCACACTAATTTCATTTTAGAGTCTCCTGAAGGGAATAGCTAGAGGTGTGAAATAGCTGGGGGAGGATAATATGACACCTTATTATGAAGTAGCAGTTTGAATGTTGCCAGCTTGGTCCCTGGTTTTAAAAAGGAATACAACACTGTACATGAGCTGCATTTTGAACAGATGGACCTAGTCCTACATTCAGCATAAAACCAAGAGGCAACCCCAAACAGATTTATTACACATGATCCCTCTCCAGATCTATGCATGTTATTATTGTTACCACTGCCATTTTCATCCTATTGCTGTGGCAGACACAAATATTTGCAGCAGGGATAAGCAAATACCAGCCCCAAACACAAACTAGATCTTTATCCCATGGAACTGATTCCAAAACATGCTCAGTCCATGAATGAGATGAGAAAAATACAAGAGACAACTACAGCCAGGCAAGTACAAAGAAACACAAAGAGACTATTGATCAGTCTGACCAAACAGCTGGTGGTTGATGTACCCACAGCCTGAGTGTGTGCTCAATTCCCCCTGGACAACTGATAAACTGCTGTTAATCAATTGTAGCACAAAACCACAGCCTGGGCAACTCTCTTCACTGGCTGAATATTTCTGAATGGATACCTTAATCCTCCACTGTCAATACCCAGAGACCTGTAGACCACCCAAGTGAAGGATGTTTGCCTTAGACACTCAGCAGAGCTGTGTTACTTTTTCATGCAAAGAAGTTGAATTCCACAAGATAACAGCTGAAAATTAGATTTCCCCAAAAATTTTGGTTGAGATTAATTATGGCCAGCAGTTTGACAGAAAAACACTGTTCCATCTCCTTCCCTCCCTTTCTCCTTCTACCCCTTACAAGTTGTTCCCCCTCCTCTTTTTTTTCTTTCCCCACACTTAATTCTCTGTCTTATTATTAATGTTTCTCTGTGTAGCATACAGGCATTTTTAAGCTGTTGAGAACAGTCTTTAGGGCCAGCCCTAAGTGTGATCCGCTTGAGGATCACACCCTGAATGAACCACAGAATCATGGAACAGTTAAGATTGGAAAAGATCTCTAAGAATCTCAAGTCCAACCAATAACACTGCACTGCCAGGACAACCAACAAATCCTAAGCACCAAATCTACCAGTATACCAGTCTCCTAATTTTCCTGTCCTAACCCCTAACACTGTTTGGAAGAATTACCCTTCACAAGGCAGTAGCTCAGAAATTTTATTCTTGCTTACCTTTATATTAATTGCAATAGTTGCAACAGGAAAAATACTAGCAAGAGATTAGCAAAAAGATATTGGTTTGGGATGAACGCAATCCACATCCTTTGCTCCCCATTTTGGAGCAGGGATACAGTTTGCCAAGGGATTTGCTCATTGCTGCTGCATCATAACACATACAACATAGAAATTTGTATTTTCTTTTTCAGAGAAATCACATTTGACAAAGTCTGAAAGTTAAAGAATAAAATCCTTAACTAGAAAATTTACCTGGAGTCTTGTGGGAGGTGAAAAAAAGCATAAATATGAAATAGCAAAAAGGCAATCCTGAGAGAGACTGATATATCTGATTAAGACTTCAGGAAAACCAACACAGACAGTGAGCTGAATAATAAAGTATTCAGAAGGAAAGTGCTTAAGCAAATTATTTCTATATTTGGAAACAGGGACGTGCTATGAGATACAAAGTCAGAAAAATCCTGGCATATATATAGGAAGCAATTAGCGACAGATTTATTCTTGCCATTATAAACACAATGGGTAAGTTACTTCTAAACCCAAGTCATCTGTGTAGCCTCTACTCTTTTCTGAATGATAGATTATACATAAATCAGGTTTGAAGGTACCCATCACTGTAGTGGTATATGGCTTAAATGGCAACAAATTTCTCTCGCACTGAGAAAGAAAAAGTCAATAATCAATGAAATTTAACTAAACTTCTACAGCTATGTTGCTGTTAGAAAATAGATACCTACTGGCTTCACTAGAGCTGCACCAGAAGATGGGACCCATTCATGCCCAGAGCTTCAGAGTAAGTTACCTACAAAGAAATTGCCATTTCACATGACCTAAGCTTGAGCTTCCTCTCCAATACAGAAGGCCTGAAGAGCAGGAAAGCCCACAGTGCTCCTTCATCTGCTTCAGTTTGCACCAGCTTTCTTCAGATAACAACTTGTTCTCTGAAAAAAAAAAAACAAATTTCCACATTACTTGAACTACAAAGTATTTCTTTCAAACACTGGGACAGAAGGAATGTCTGAAACCAATGACACACGCTTAATTTTAAAATTCAAACTGTTGAGTGGAAAAAGCCATTCATGTTGAATTCCAAAGACATTTGTAGAACTGCAGCTGAATTCTACTTTTTAACAAAACCATCTCTTATTTCATAATTGAAACTATGTGCAGGGATGCTCCAGATATGCCAGAGATAGATTCACACTAGTAACTAACACTGAGGTAGCCACATACTTCTGCTACCTGAAAACCTACAACTGGGAGACAGCCCAGAACCCTATTTTTACAGAAATTAAGTCTCTATGGTGGAGAGGTTGAAAAAAAAAGTCACACAGGACTTTCCAGGAACAAAACAAGGTCCTTTAACTATTGGAGGGCCAAGGGAATGATTTATGGTTGTCACTTGGATGCAGAACCTGCAGATGTTGCCCAAGATCTCCCCTCTTACTGCTCTACCCTCCCATGTCTCATAGAGGGCAAGACTCAGAGGAAATTTCAGCAACAGAACAGCCTCATAAAGAAGAGGTTAAAAAACCTACTGAACAGTTCTGTAGCTGGCATTAACTTGTTTTGGGGTAAGAAAGGATCTTCCCAGCATCTCTTTTCAGTCAAAGTAGGACAGTCAACACCCTTTTACCCACTGTTCACCTACTTAATTTCTGTAGACTGCAAGCACCTTGGAGTCACGATTTGATTTTAATTAGCACAGTGGGCCCTGATCTAGGGAGAATGAAGTACTGGAATATCAATTAGCTTGTAATGCTGCCATTCAGAAAGCTCTCTGTGCTACAAACCTGGCAGCTCTGGGGTAATTCTTCTCACTCCCAAGTGCAGCAGCAACCAGTGCCTCCAGAGAGGTGACCTCAGAGCCCTGATCAGTTTAGACACTGACCTGTCTCCTCCTGGTACTGCCTTCCTGCTGTTGCCATGCTGCCAGCATTTCAGTCCCATAGCAGGAATTGCATTTCACTTATTGAGATCTCTAAGGAAACAATATGTGCAAACCGCTTCTTGTAATTTAGTACATCCATCATCTGGTTATATTTCAGCTTTTTCTTAACTTTACCTTGCAAACACAATCTAAACTACATGCAGTATTCAGAAAGGTGAAGACAGGAGGTCATACAAAACAGTTGTCTGTGCTGCTTTGAGCACTGCCATTTCCAAATGTTTTGAAAAAGCAAACCCACCAGAATCACTAATTGGCTGAAAATCAAGAGGGATTTTTCTTGGTTGTTCTTTAAAGCAGTATCTTTATTTTATTTCACCTTCTTTACTTTCAGCTGTGCTGGGGAAGAAAGGAGCTTGGGGTTTGTGCAAAACACCAAACTATGTCTGACAGCAGATATGATCCTTTTAAAGAGGATGACTTGGTATTAGGAAAACAAATCATATTAGAGAAATACTCAAAATCAATACAAATGGAGCAAATGCTGTGCTATTAAAGAATTAATTATTGTGAAAGCATGGAATGAGGTACTGCTTAAATACTACACTGAACTCACGACCAAAGTCAGTGAAATTAATTTGACTTCTGTCAGTCCCCTGCTTTATTTCTATTCCTTTCAGTGTACCCTTGATTAGGCAGAAATCTAATTTTTAGAACTAATACTAGTCTTCATATATTTCTGAAACGCCAAAATATATTTTGGCACTACCAACAGAACCCCTCTACCGAGAGTTGAATACTTCTGTGCCTTGAGCTTGATTAATGCCATTACTTTGACAGCTGGAGGCCAGCAGGCTCCACTGTCCCCATGAGGGACAGCAAAATGTTATAACACCACAAATGCTCTTTCAAAAGAGCCAAATTTTAGGCTACAAGTAAATTTGTCATTGGTGTTTAAGAAGACTGAGGAATGAGAATTCTCTCCAGTTGCAGACATTGGCATTCCAGAATAAATACTCAGACCAGTGAATACAGCAGAACTCATGGATTCCTCTGAGTGAGCCATTCAGTATCCTTTTTTGGTCTTTTTAGCAAATTAAACAGATTTTCTTCCATATTGTGCCATTTTTAATAACATGATAAGCCTTGGAGATACTGATCTTCTGCCAGTAGGGATTATTGAAATATGAAATATTAAGGAACCCATAAAAAGACAATAATGCTAAAAGATCCAGTTGGGCACTAAATTTTTTCAGCAGGGAAAGATTTAACTGGTTATCATAGCAGCATGGTACAGGTACAAACCTTCTGTGACAATTCTCTTTGCTCAGTATTTGCTTTTAGGGTGAACCCAAACAGACACATATTTTTTAAAACTTTTAAAAGGGAGTTTAGTGGCATAAAAAGTTGTAACAAGAAAAAAATCACTGTAGACATGCCTTTGTAAATTTGAAATCCAGTCATGGAAAACTAATGGAAAGATGCAAGTAAGGCACCAAAATAATGTCTCTTTCTTCTACCCCTCTCTTATAGTTACTCTTTTTTCACTTATCACCTGTATATTTCTAAATCCTGACATTTTACATGCCTAGACCTTGATGTGCTCTCATGAATCATGAAACAGGTTCCCTTCAAGCAGTTGTGTTTCCTTTTTCTGAGGTTACCAATAGAATAGACACTTTTCCAACTATTGCTGCCTTTATCAGCTATCTTGCTAATGATGGCTCAGACATCAAAAAATCAATAACTTTAAGTTATTAGAAAAACTGGCACTGCTGTTTAAAGCAGGGTGGCAAACATCTAATGAGGAAGATAAAGTGACACTTGGCCCAGCTGAGGAAAGACATATACTGAAAGTAGGGAAGTATTAGAAAGAAAAATACACTGTGCTGGTTCTCTCTGTCAGGTGCAATCTCTTATGTGATACCGATGCTGCAAATACTTTTGTCTTTATCTACACATAAAATGTGTGTGGCTTATTTTTTTTCCTCAAAACTTTTCTGTTTATTCCAGCTTAAAGTAAAACAAAAGAAAAAAACAATGTAATCAAATGTAATTCTACTCTTTACATTAGTTACCCATTACAATTTCATTTTCAGACATCTTAGGGGCAGGAAAGTTTACTTGATCATCCAATTTGATCTCCCATTTCCAAAAAGCATGCAATTAAAGCATAATCAGTCTCTGACTAATGCATTTTCCAGAAAGGCACTCGCCCCTGAAGAAATCCAGTGATGCTGCTTTTCTGTATAAAGACATTTACTCCTTCCAGAAGATCCCCTTATAACTTTTCTCTGTACTGTCTTCAACTGCCCAACAGACTTCTAAAAATAGACACAAATTTCATTTGTGCTTTCTAACAGAATTTTGGCATGACCCAGCTGAGTGGTTTTGATGCTGTTTTCTGAATATTGCCCTCTCCCTTTGTGTTGCAGCTCATCCTCCTTTTTCCTGAGTGCATCCATGTTTGCAACTGGCTGTGCTGAGAAAGGATTTTCTATGACTGGAACCACCTTACTGGGTGATCCATACAGCTCTGTAAGACTTCTGCCACATGCCTCTCAGATCAATAAAGCTTCTCTATTGTCAATTACATTGATATCAGCCAATTGGGAGATCTTTAGAAAATATTTTTATTCCCAATGTCAAATCTAAGTAAAGTAACTGTAGGATATTTTTTTTCTTAGCCAGGTGCATCATCCAACCAACAAATAAGATTATGTTTATCTCACAAGGCCCATTTTCACAAAGTCACATGAACTATCCTGAGGTGAAAATATGCTAAAAGGGAATATTGCCATTCACTGACAAACAAATGGAGACTGTAGGTAAGGAAGTGCTGCAGTTTGGGCTCCCTGACTGGCCCAAGCTGATGACAGATTGGAGGGTGTATCTGAAGGATAACTGGCCCTTTGCTCAGAATATTCAGTGCACAGGAGTGTGTCTGCATGGATTTAAAGTGAGCTACAGCTCCAGTTGTCCAGAAAAACAGGTGGGAGACCCAAGGGACTGCACCAACACATTCCACAGTGACTGGCTACAAAATGCACCAATGCCACAGTGACTGCTGCTGCACATGGTATTCACATCCTGAAGTCAGGACAGGGACATATGAAAAATTGACAGTTAGAAGTGCATAATGGTTGGGATTAATTAAACTCAGGATTGAATGTGTATCCCCTGACATATTAGAAGCTTTGTTGCAGATACTTGAGGAATAATAATAATATGTGTGAGGTTTCTTGTAGAGATTTTATAGAATGGGTTTTACAGGGTCTGTGACACAATGGTTTGGTGAAGCAGACCGCATGGAGAATTAGCATAATCTTTTTTCATTTGAACAAAATCCCTTCCTCAGCAGAGAGCTGCATATTTCTATGAGATTTTACAAAGAAACATATTTATCAGACTATTACATGATATTAACAATGACTTTTGAAACTATTTTGAAAGAAATGGTACACTGAAAACATACCAATTAGAGCTTTGGAAGACATTATATCCAGGACCACTTATTCTCCTTTGAGTCACTGAATTGCTCTGCAATTTTGCTCAGTGGAGATAGACATCCAACACATCCCTGAGGAAAGTCTGGGGCTGCTTGTTCAGTTTGCTGCTGTGGAGCATGGTCTTCTGTGTGCCATCTAAAAATTAAACCCCCTATGGTGCCCCCTGCCACAGCCATTCCCAACCTGATGACAGATTCTCATGTTGTCTATCCCAAATATTGACACTTCAGTAGCTGACCTCACAACTGTATTGACAACCACCAAATTCTAGATCATCCCATGAAATGTTTAGATTTTGACAGACTGGTAAATTTCAAGCCAAAACCCCCACTTATTTACATATATTTATTTACTATTTAGGCATCTTTATAAACTTCAATTTAGCAGCACTTTTCCAGTTCATTTTTCTAACAACTCTAAAAGCAAGTAAGTGCAGTGATTTTTCACTGAGTTTAAGCTATAAGTATTACATAGAAGAAATACTCACAGATAAGGCTTTGAAAGCAAAAATTCTTCCTTCTACTGTTAACAGTTTTAGCAGGTATTAAACAAGCAAAGCATGAAAATATATTTTAAAAAAGTTTTACTTCTGAAAGATCCATTTGTTGGCTATCTTTACTGAGGAATAACTTTAAACAACACTGAAAGCTACTGATGCCTGTCAAGTCTTGAGAATGATTGTCACATGTATCAATATTCTATCAGCTGCTTTTAACACTTCCTTATAGCTGTGTTAGTTAACAGAACATTCTTTCAATGCATTCTGGACATAATTTTCATGAGTGAATTTGTTGTTGGCTTCCAATGAATTATAAATCAAGAAATACCTACATTATATATATATTTTAATATACACCTACGTATATATATGTGTGTGTATGAATGAATGTATATATACGTGTAATTATCTATTTTAAAAATACAGACTGCAATAATTTATTGTTAAAATAAATCCAGTCCAAATTTAGCAGCTACACAAAAAAATATTAGACTAAAGTAATCAGTATGGAATTTTACCCTACTTTATTGAAAATAGGTCTGTCTCTCCTTATTTCTTTTGTGGCTCAAATTCTTGTATCTCAGTCTTCAATGGGGAAAAATTATTTATGCAATTTACAGAATCTCACCAACCTTTCCATCTTGTAAAAGATATTGATAAACGCTTGGCATACATAAAAAAATAATATTCCTTAGTATTACTAGCATACACTAGAATGGGGTTTGATTTTTACATTTTAAAAGTATGCACTTTCTAGTCCTGATTTAGGGCTGATTTAAGTGTTGATTTGAGGTAATTCCACTGAAATGCCCAATCTAACCCTGTTGAAATGAAGCTCATCACTGTTTTCAGTGATCCTTCTGTGAATTGGAGAAACAAAGAATGAACTGAAAGAGGACTGGGGAGAGACCTTAAGGCAAGGGAAAAAACAGTGTCAGCAATTGTTCACCTCTATACCACAATAGCAGACAAGTATTTAACTATTTCTATAAAAAATACAGCATATTTTACTTACATGATTTTTGAATTAATGTTATGAGGTGTAATGTATGAGGTAAAGAGTATGAATTAAAACTCAACTTCTGCTGTAGTAGTAGGAAATGGTCTCTAAAGATGGCCAAGAACCTGGCTGCCAGACTCTCTTGGCCCTGTACACAGTTGTGAGAACACTTTTCCATCCTGGACCAGCAAAGGGAATTTGCATTGCAAGGACAATTGGGCTTTGCTTCCATTTGGAAGAAATGAAGCAGCATCTTGCTAAAGAGGAAACTTCTTTTAGGTCCTTTATGAGTCATATACTTCCATAGGATTAAAAATTTAAAAATAAATTATTATGTGATGCTACCAGCTATGCTTAAATTGGAAAGCAGGATGGAAGAAAATCTCAAAGCATGAAAGCAGTGGGGTAGGGAGGAATGTGAAGCAGATTTAAGCACTTCTTAATTGAACAGCACTGCCTCATCCCTTTGTTCTGCTCCAGAACTGCATTACAAACAGAGCAGCTCAGTACACTCATATCTCAAAAAGGATCTGCTTGCTGCCACCAAAAGAGGGGATCTTTCTCTCCCACCACAAGACCACTCCCTCCATGACTTCCAGCCATGAAGCTCTGCAGCTGCTTTCCCCCCTCCCTGCCTCAGTATTTCCTTCAAGCACTTTGGGATGAGCATAAAGAGGCTCTGGAAGCAGGAGGCATAAAGTAATGATATTTACTGATACACCCACAGAAGATATCCAGGCCATAACAAGTATTAATTACCCATCCTGAGAAAACACTGGAATTGTTATGGTTATCAAGGCAGGCATCAGTCAGGAAGGGAAAGTCTGATGTGTAATGATCACTGGAAAAAACCTGTAACACTGCTGAGGTGCCATCCCTCACCAGTTCTGCACCCTCCACCCACACTGACACCCAGGGATTTTTCCCTCTAAGATTTTACACCTCTCCAGGTTGGAGGTTTTCTTCCTGAATCCCTGAATCCCTCAATAAATTTTTCTCTGTACAGCTGAATCCTCAGAGGAGCAAGGGAATATTGTGGAGAAAGTAACAGAGAGCTGTCCCTGGTATGTGCTGGACCTTTAGGAGATTTGATTTAACTCACTCATATGGTAAAAGGGATGCAGGGTTGGCTTCCCTTCTTGCTTTTTTTTTCTTGTCTTTCTTCTTTCCTGCTCCCTCCCTGGATTTACTTGCTGGGAGAGTAGCCTGTAGTCCCTGCAGAAATACTGGAATATATCAAGCAAGTGATTTATAAGCACCTTGAAGAAATTAAGACTAGCAACAGCTGACATCAGTTTGTCAAACCATTTTAAAGGACTTTGATTCTCCTCCCTGAAAGAGTTCCTAGAAAATTCTCAGATTTCCCTCAAACATCTTCTCTTTAGTAAGGCCTTCCTCATAGAACAGTCTCACAACCTAAATGCATGTCACATAAAATCTCCAGTAAGAATGAAATCATGATTGGAAAATGTCTTTCAATGTGAAAATGAAAGAATGTTATGTAGTCACCTTCACCTAGTATCAGTCAGTATTGTTCTTAATGGTCCAGCTGAGAGCATGCTTATTAAAGTCACAGAGAAACTGTACAGACCACAAATGTGCTACATTCAGTAAATGAGGAAATGATCTTGAAAAACCAGAAAAAAATCTCTGCCAAATATCAAATAAATATTAGTTTCTGCACTTAAACAGAAAAAACAAATAAGCCTTATGTATTCTAAATGCATAATCACTGACTAGGTAGCAGTTTTACAGAGACGATCTGCAGGTTTTAAAGCTGGACATGAATTAACAGTGATAGCCATTGTGACAAAATATACCAGGAGGGAAAAACACAGCCTGCAAAATGTGCAGCACAATCCTTTCCACTCAGCAGCAGTAAGACCCCACTGTGTGGGCTGACTGGACACTGGGGGAGAGCAAGAACAAGAGAAAATGTGATTTGACAGAGGGGCTTTGTCTGGCAGGAGAGGAAGTGTTACAGCTTTCAAGGGGTAGAGAGCTGCTGCAAAATTCCCCGTGTCCATGGCAATGGGACAAATAGTAATGAGCTTAAACTGCATTAAAAGAGATTCAGGTGAGACATGAGGATAAATTTTCTAATGATGGGATAATGAAGCCCAGTGGAATAGATTGCCTAGGGAGGCAGTGGAATTTCTGGTATCAGATGCTTATCAGGAGCTGGACAGGCCTTGGGCAAGGAAAGGGATTAGATGTCCTCTTGCTGTCCTTTCATCCCTGTTGCTCACGACTGTGCTAACAAATCCCCAAAGGACCACACGACAAACTAAGTGTGGCTGTAAATACATTAGACTACTGTTGGTCTTAACTGTTCACCTCAAAACTGTAATGCATTTTGATTCCTGATTAAGCAACCTTTAAATTTCTGAGATTCAATAGGAGGAAGGGGGATTAAAGCCTTGGCATAGCATTTCATCTGTCAGCAAGAGGTACCATCAATTCTAAATTCATCACAATGCAAATGGGGATGAAAGCATTGGGATTTTTCTTTAGCTAAGAACTCTTTGTTCACGGCCTATCACTGCACCACAATGACTGTACTCTGTGTTTATTCAGTGGAATGAGTGCTCAGAACAGTGAATCATGTTTGGAGCAAAGAAAAGGAGCTCAACCAGAGAAGTCATTAAAAGCTCTTTTGCCAAAAGGAGTCATTAATGATATTTGTTCAGTGTTTCATGATTTCAGCCATTAAAGTTATTGTTAAAAAAAGTATTCTGCACAGAGAAACACATGTTTTGGAAACTTGTTTCTGTCTGATGGACCCTGGAAGAAGCCCACTGTTCTGCTGTGCAAAAGGAGTTTGGTTTTTTTTTATTTAAACCCTACAGAGTTTTGCTAACTATGGTTCTACTTTTAGAAATTGATGGCCTTAAACCTCTGACCACATACAGTGAGTACATGAGAATAATGTAAGTAGGCACACACTGAAAATGACTAGTGGGGAAAAAAGAGAAGTTAATCATTTTGAAACACATTTACAATTGTTATTACCTTTAATGTCCTGAACTCTTATTTTTATTTGTTTTTTTAAGAATGTAGCTATTTTAAAACTATCACATGTTCACTACATCTCAAATACCAAAATCCAGTAATGTTATCTTAGTGTTTCACCAGTTATAACTGCAACTAAATTTAGCATTGTGTCATTAAAGAAAGAAAAATCTCTCTTTGTAAACAAATGTGCTTCTGAAATTGACCTTTGACTATGTTTTGCAAAATGCTTCACTTTATGATTGTCTGCAAACCATTTACTGAAGCTGAATATTTGAAATTCACTGTTTGAACTATTTGACTGGTCACCTAATCCACCTGGCTGTTTCTCTTGTGTGAGGTTCTGTTTTGCACAGATAAACTTTTTAGATAGAGAAGGATGAGGGAGAATCACAGGATCTTCGATTTTCTCAGTAAGAATGCAGTCTAGGGAAGGATTGTTTCAGATGAAACAGCCATAGGAAGAAATGTCTTCATGGATTTGGGTATGTGTGCTGTTCCCAGACTTAAAATATTTTGGCTAACATGTCTGTAAGCATCAGATTGGCAATGTGTCACTTTGCCATTTCCGAAAATGCTAGTGATTTTTCAGTGATTTTGCTATCAGTTAGCTGTACTTGGTCTGTAAACCTCTATGAAACTTTCTGTCAATATACCTGTTAGCTTGTTGGTAAATAAAAATGTCATATTCCAAGGGAAATGCACATTTACTTCTTTTAACTTTCCTTCTGACCAATTGTCTTAAAACCATTCCACCTTCCTCAGCTTTGCTGTGACTTTTTGTATCAGATTGAATAAAACAGACATTTCATATTCAATAAGTTGCTTCCTAACTTTAGCTGGAAGTGACTACAAAAGGAGACTTTACTGGACAAGAAAAACCTCCTGCTCTTTTGGTCAAAGAGCCCAAAATATAAAGGTGTTTTATTAAAAGCTGTTAAAATAAATGTTTCAATTAAAATTATTTATCACTGAACTTCACTGATTTCCTCACGTTCCTGTTCTGCCTCCTGTGGGTTGGACACATGATGTTACCAACTTCCAGGAAGCATCTGTCCCAGGGATTTTGGTGCTACAACATCTCTGGCACCTGCAAGGTGAGTTCTGCAGGTGTAAAACCCCATCTGCCTGCCTGCCTTTGTAGGAGAGCAAGACAAGGGAGATGTGAATCACATCTTTCCAAGGACACAGCTCAGCAGCATTTCCAAACAGGAGTATTTGGGATAATTACCTTTTTTTTTTCTTCATTAAGAAGGAGCAAGGGGGAGGTAGGAAGCAAGCAATGCAAAGCATTTTTTCTGAAATCTTTCAATTCAGGCCCTTTTTGCTGTCCTGCAAAATATCAGTGTAGGTGTAAATTCAGCAGGGAAAATAATACCCATTAACACAATATTTAAAATGAAAAGGCATTGCAGGTCATGAAGTGCTGAACACATGCTGAGTCAGAGAGAATTTTTTTGAAATTGTGTATCTAATGCAACATGGCTTTGTAGCTTTTAACCCATTAACTCATCTTTGTGGTGAAACTTGACAATTAAACCCTGAACATTCATACTAGAGCAAACATGAAAGAGCTTTCACATGCAATTAGTCCCCAATATGAATTCCCCCAATTAGCAGTTTATAAATGACAAAATATTTGTTTCTATTCTTTGGGTACCTGGTTTTGCAGATAGAGCTGAATAAGCTTATTCAGCACATTTAGTTGAGAAATCAGAAGAATCAGAGATGATTATCATCTTACATTTGCCTTGGTTCTAGAGGCTAAATTTTGGACTTTGGAGATTTTTCTAAAAAAACAGATCCACTGCAAGAACTGAAGGGGTAAAACTCAGCCTGTGAATGAAGACAAATTTCCTGACAAGAGAGGAAACAGAAAAGTTTCCTTAACAAGGTTTTCAGGTCAAGATTAGATTTCAGTATGAGAAGCATTTTATAGCTCTTGGATACAATGCAAGTGAAAGTAGATCAACCAAGATAAAATATCTCAGTCACCAATTACATAAAATTTACCTGAATTTATGCCATCTTGGTTATTGTGTTATGCATTTCCTTATCCATGACAGAAACAGAAATCTCAGATGCTTATTGGCTTCTCTTCCTAATTATTTATTGCCTTATAACCAACAGCAGCCTCATTGCACAAACACAAAAGAAAGTTCTCTTAAGCACAAAGAGAAAAAAACTAAGTTTCATAGCACTGTAAGATAGAGAATGTTTGGCTAAAAAATGTCAAATATTATATAAATACTCCTGTTACAGCTAAAGTACTGACAGATTCCAACAGAGGGTAAACACATAGAAGTGTGGAAAGAATTCTGATTGTCTCAGAGTTTATGTCACCAGGTTATCCAGATTAATAACCCATGGGAAAAATACTGATTTGTTTAATTATGCCAGTATTAAACTAACTGAAAATATTACCATCAGTGATGAGTAAGGAACTGTGGTTCTTACAGCTTATCTTCATAATTTCTTTAGAACAATACACAGGACTATTTTAAATTCTACTACAATAACGGAATGTTGGTAATAACAAATAAAATGCTTAAATAAAAAGTTAATGATAAAATTTTGCCTGAATAAAGTCCAAATTAGACTGAAGAATCAACTTTCTTTCAATGGGACCAAGCTGATCTTGTGACTCAAGGCTCTTAAATCAGGGTATGGGAGACCTGTGCCATTACCCATAGTTCTGAAATTCTGGATTATGATTTCCAAATTTCAATTTTTTCACTGTTATGTTTTACCTTTGGTTTTGTTTTTTGTTGTGGGTTTTTTGTTGGTTTTTTTTTTTTTTTTTGGTTGGTTTGGTTTTTTTGGGCGTTTTTGGTTTTATTTTTTTTTTGAACATTCCACTTTA
Source organism: Climacteris rufus (assembly GCA_013398175.1). Classification (NCBI taxonomy): domain Eukaryota; kingdom Metazoa; phylum Chordata; class Aves; order Passeriformes; family Climacteridae; genus Climacteris; species Climacteris rufus. The sequence goes on from VZRZ01003591.1 coordinate 326,366, forward strand.
TCACAACTTCTGCTTTTGTAGAAGAATTTTCCTGGGGTTATTTTTTTTCTTCTGTAGGCAGACAAGCAAAATGCCTAGAAGGGATTGTTTAGATTAAAATGAGTGGGAAAATGGGAACATTCCTGGAAAAAAATGAAAAGAAGAAAAAGCAGGATATCCTACAGATGTGTACATGCTGTGTGCACATTTTTACATCTGAGAAATGTGAAAGTTAACTTGCTTGCTTGAGGAAAATTAAGTTTACTTCAATTTGTGTCTAACTGCAAGATAATAGCCTCCAAAACAACTACCATGAATTTTTTAAACTGCAAGTCAACTAGTGCTGAACTTTTAATCTAGTAAGTATGTTTTAATGTGCCAATGAATTCACAGTCTTAATCTAAGAAAGAAAAAGAAAGGAAAAAACAAACAAAGGAGACTCATAATGGCTTGTACATTTTAATACTAAGTGTGGTAATGCACATTGGAACAAATACCAAACCTACTGACTCAGTGGATTTTCTGTTACAAAGTGTCTAAATCAAGTTCAGTGCCATTTAAAATTCTCTGTCTGTAGCTTTAAATGCAAGCTGTGGTCTTGCAGCACAAATTAATTGGATGAGGTACTTAGTGTAGCTAATGCAGGAAGTCAGACTTAATAATCAGCGTGCTCCTGCCTGCCCTTAAAATTTATGAAATGCCAAACAAATACTTTAGCAGGAGATCTACTGCAGATGACATTCCCAGGAGAAAAATCTGGCCTTTGATTTTATGTATCTATCAATACCTTAAGAGAAAGCTCTTTAATATATGGTTCCGGTCAAACTAAAGGAAATCTCTGATGTATGAAATGTAAAGGTCAAATGACACTTAATAAAAATTTCAGCACTGGAAAGTAAGGAAATTAACTTTGTTTTATAACTGGCTTCCCCCTATCCAAAGGAATAGTTGGGTTCTATGTGCTAAGTCTGTGTCTTTGCCTTAGGAGATGTGACAGACCCCAAACCTTCCCTTTTCTTTGGGCTGGACACCCCTGTAAGGGAAACTCATCAGTGACAAAAATGGTCTGTGTTCTGCAGAAAAAAATAATATAATTTCCAATGTCCCACATTCTTACCATTGAGCACAATTAATCATATTCTAGCACTTAAGCTAGGAAGATGAGATGGATGGATTTGTACTGTGTGTGTCAATTGTAAATTGGAGCAACACTGACTGTACACTCTTTGCCTCACCAGTAGGTGACCTCTCAAAATTCATCTCTCTCTATAATTCAGCACTCTGTCTTCCTGATGTTAAACAGCACGGAACTCGGAGACATCTTCTACATAGAGATAATAGCAGTGGGGATTTCATTTAAATGAAAAAGGTGAAAATAAACAAGCAATGCTTTTTCTAGGTATAATTTTGTGAGAAAGGCTTGGAGACAGTAAAAGAGGGCCCACAAAATGCCCACAAATCCATCCATGCCCAAGTCCTACTATAAACCTGTTGGCTGAGGACTGAACTAAAGGAAAACCCCCATTCACATTCTACTTTGGGCAAGAAATTCAAAGAAAAAGGCCACAATATTGTCATTTCCCTCACAGAGCAGAGGGCAGAGAAATGCAAAGGACCAAAAGGGCTGTAAAGTTTGGGGGTTTATGTCACTGAGTCCAGGTCTGTGAGAGCAGGGAGTGGCAAGAATGAAGAAAAACATGTGAGTACTTGAAAACTGGTAGTACAAAGACAAACCCGTTCCTTGGGTCTGAGGTGACTGGATGCTTTAGCCTTACACAGGTAAAATTTCACCTTTATAAAGGCTTCAGGGGTGGAGCAAGATGTAAAGTTTTGCTGATGTATCACATGTGTGTCCCAGACAGAATGAGTTACCTAAGAGCATCCTGTGAGCAAAGAGCCTCTCCTCTTCCAAGAGCCAAGGTGGGACCTGTCAGCAAACCTCTCCCTGACAGAAAAATCCCTGATAGAGCAAAGACCCCTGCGAAGGGTGGCCAGTGGAGACACAAGCAGGAATGGGAAGAGTCAAGTGAGGTTAAAAGAAACAAGCCTTACCAAAAAATCAGATCAGGTTAACCCAGATCTTGGTACCCAGCAAGGCTTAAACATCTTTTATCTGTAAACAGTTGCAGAATTCCAACAAATAAGAGCTGATCTTGTGAAAGGAAATACTATAACATTGTTTTGATTAATACCTAGAACTATTGTTACTGCTAATTTGCCTTGCACTATTTTCTTTCCTCCTTTTATAAAAACATGGTTTGAGAGTCACTTGACTCAGGATTCTAAATAGAGAAAATTAAATCCAAAGCCTCAAAGAAGCTTAGTATCAATTTTTTTCCAGTTTCTGATGATAACTTGAACCAGTGTCTCAGATACTAAACTCTTTAAACCTTAACGAAGCTGCAATAGAAGGAAACGTCAGAGCAGTAAAATGTTCAAGAGGTAGAGAAGACACCTGGTATGTCATTCTGCCCTCTGAATGCAGTAAATATCTTCTGCATGGGCACTCAGTAGACACAACCTGTTTACTTGCAAGATCATTAATGAGAAAGAAAATGGAGCTTAGCGGAATTTCTGTCTTTCTTTTGAATTCATGCAAGTTTCAAGACAAGAGATATCCAGCATTGCAGCACATGCAGAATGAAGAGGGTTAGGGAAAACCCAAACCTGTGTTCCTCATCGAATTTGGGGTTTAAATAATTGAAAAAAAAAAAAAAAACAAAACAAAACCAAAACACCTTTTTTTTCACCGTGGTAATGAATTACCCTTCACATGTCTCTGTCACTGATGACATTAAATGTGGGTTAATGTCACACTTGGTGGACTGCTGGCTGCTTGGAGAGTAATAACGCCCTATAATTGAACTGATACATTACATATGCATGGAAACACATCTTTGAAAAAATATAATCACATAATGAATTGCATGTTCAAAATAGTGAAGAGTAAATGTGATTATTACAGTATCAATGAAGGCAACAACATTTTTCAAATGTTTTAGCTTGGCTGCACGCGTGGATGAGTTACTCAAATGCTTCTGGAAAATCTTCACAGAGGAGAAAGAAGGAAAAATTACTTTTTGAGGAATAATTCAAAAGAGTAAAAGATGTGAAGTTAGAGCTACTGTAGATTTTGAAAACTCATTTTGCAAGTAGGAACGTCACCTGCCTGATAAAAGAATCTCCAACAGCTATAAACGTGTGATCAAATGAAAAATAACATTTCTCCACTGAATTTTAATGTCAAAATGTACTTATTAAGTACAAAGAAAAGTCCTTGATTAAACAATGGAACATTTTACAGCTTTTCAGCCTTTTGATGCTGCCTTCATCTTTCTCATTCCTAGCACTTTATCTAAATGCAGGAGGTGGTTGCATCTCCTCAGTAACTCAGGAGCGAGCTCAGTGCAGTTCTGACAACTCCTTCCACTGTTGCAGCTCTTGCACTCAGCTCAGCTAAAGGAGCTGAGCAGATTGAAGAAACTCAGATATCTTTAATGACTCCTGGTCACTCCTTCCTTTCAAACCAAAGTTTGTGCCTTTTTTCCTGTTAGCAATTAAATTGCATAGTGAGAGCACATACTCATAACCACAAATTCAGATGTTTAACATAATTACCTCCCTATCAGACAGAAAAAGCAGCTGATCACATTTGTAAAGTCCAGTTTGGAGGCAGTTCCAGCACTGTTAGAGCAGCTAAACACAGTTTCAAGTAATTCCTACATCTAAAGCAAATATTGTGCCATACCAGTCCCAGAAGAGAACCACTTCCCCTTTCTCATGCAGGTCTGGAGCTCTCAGGATTTCTTTGCTTTGTTCCAAGGCAGTGGAAGAAGCAAATGGAAGTCCACCTGCCTCCACTTATGAAGGGACTGTTCAATTCTGTACATTTTACTTGTATTTTTGACTGTATAAGCAAACAGCTGAAGCCAGTGACCTACACCTTTCTATCAGCCCTCCTAAAACAAACAGTTAACAATAAATACTGTTCAGGCACTTGCCATAATTTATAAAACAGAAAGAAGCAGTTTGTTTTCAAATGTGACTTCGAGCATGAAGTGCTGATTGTTGGAAAGCAGGGGGTTTGACATGAATTTAATATGGAATCAAGGACAGCAAATAACCAGTGAACAGAAATATGTTATTTTTCAGCATGACTTAACCAAAGTTTTGCAAGACTGATCTTCCTTTCATCATCTCGAGACTGAATTAGGTAAGACAGACCGGTCCCTCCACTGAATAGAACAGAATAGAATAGACTGAAGGTGGGAGCATATTGTGTGCCTTCATCTGAGGGTTCTCAAAAGAGAAATGAATTTCATTGTGTGCAGCAGTGTCTTTCAAACTAGACAAAGGCTATCCAGCTTAGTTTTAAGAGCATACACTCCAATTGTGTGTCCTGACAGGATCATTGCCAATATTTTTTTGTATCTTCATAGTCTCCAGTATCAGGTTCTTGCTCACTGACAGAAACTATTGCAATAAACATGAGGGCATTATGCCCTTTAATTAATTAGAGAAACATTTAATTTACTTTTTAATAAAACACTGACAAACTTTGATCACCACTGACGTAACAATTTTACAAAATCACCCTTTCCCTGGAAAATATATATTAAGCTACATATGTGAACTGAACAGTACTACACCTGCACAGCTTGAAATGTAATTTGCACCTTGGAAAAGAAGTTGTAAAATATGCAGCCTGTTCTTTGATTAATTACAAAGACTATTTCCTGTTCTTTCTGATGCAGTAAAGAAGCAGCATTCTTCCTCACTTTATATGGACTCTGAGAACTTCAAAGTGGTTCCTTTGAATAGATGGGAGGAGCTGCCTTTCTGCTCCCTTGCACAGCAGGGGCCAGCCTGTGGCTCACGGGCAGTGTGTGTGCCACCACAACACCTGCAGCTACATTTGCTGCTTTTTCTTGCCCAAACCAGCCCCACATTTGGTCTGAGGGATCCCTGAGGAGCACAGCCAGCTTTCCAGGAACTCTTTTCTCTCTGTGATCTGCCCTCTCTGTGCCATACACACCTCGGGGCCACGTGAAGAATGCTTGTAAGACCAGGAATATTTTCCCACCTTGCCTTTTGGCACTGCAATGCCAAGATGCAGTGCTCCAACCCCAAAAGCAAGCAGCCAGACATAATTAAGACCTCAGGAGGTTGCCTCTTTCCCAGAGGAACCCCACTGGCTCCCCTCAGTAGGTAGCACAATTAATTTAGGCTATACTTCACTGGCTCAAGCAATGGTGAAATCTGTTTCCTTGTGCCAGGGTGATGGATAAGGTGGGCTCATTCACCAGGATATGCATCTCTCATTGCCTTTTGTGCATCACATGGGGTTAATCATGGAATGGATTAACCAGGGATGAAATGACAAAAATTGGCACCTTTATAATTTCAAGGCAAAATCTATGTTCTTTGTGATTCTTCCTCAACCTTCATTTGTGAATGACAGATCGTTTCTCAGATTCCATTTAAATCCCTTATTAAAATGCAGTTATTTGTACAATGCATGCCATTCAAACTCAGCTATTTGCTCCCACAAAATACTGGCTAAGATAAGACTGACCTGAATCTAGAGATCAAAATAGAGAGAGTCATTATTTTTCCTTACATTCTGCTGATAAGAATATTCAAGCTGATTTAAAAAGAGTCTTTGAGAAAGCTAGCTAAAATTTCCTCTTCACATGTTTAAAAAAAAATGCAATTTCCTTTTACAGTAGTAATCTATTTAGTCCTTGATTAATCCAGCTTCACTGAGAATTTCATTGTGGCAAATCATCATTTCATGTTTCTAAACCAGTATATAAAGGGCCTGTCTGGAGGCATTCAAACAAGGAGACCATGATTACCAGGAATTGCTGAGACCAGCAGGTTCTGAAGGGAGCCACTAACTCTCTGCAGCATTAGAAGGCTGAGTTAGTTTTTGTTTAAGAGTTCAAATATTGATTTAGTGATTTAACTATAGGTGTCTAAATTGCGAAAGGTTGGCATACATAGCAATAAATAGTTTTATAATTCTGAACTTGGATGTGGAACAAAAGGCAATGAGTTAAATGTAGGTGTGTGCATTTTGAGGGCAATCTGTTAAGATCCTAAACAAATAAACCAAACACTTCTATATTCATATTTAACTGCCTTAGGCAACTAGTTTTTGTTCCAAATCCATTTTATATGTATCAAATTCTACTTGCAAACTACTCCATTGTGACTAAATCCAGAAATCTGGTTAATTGTACAGGCATCAATAATACTAACAAGCAATTATTTTACAGAGATTTAACAGTATTTAATATATATGCAAATAAAACAGCATATATCTATTTAGGAACTGTTTTAGGCTATTAGTATAGGGTGAACAAATACTGCACAGTCTTGCATTTTATTTCAGTAGTGTCTTAGACAATCTGGATGATAAATCTCTTGTTTTTAGCCATTAAACACTCATGTTACTGTACATTTCATAGAGAAAAACTTGCTCTGTATTTTATTAGCAGCATTACTATCTGATCACGTCTGACACTTCAGAACTATAGAAGCAGAAAATCCCAATTCAGGAAGATAGACATTAAGAGTAATAAATATATCTAATACAACCAACATTAAGAACACAGCACATTGTGAAAAGCAGCCTTAATTTATGTTCAGTCACCTTTATCCCTGTGTTTTAAGGTTTCATATTTGTTGTCTAGAAAATAAAAGCTCAACAAGCCATGAAATGCCTATCCTTTGCCTCCACCCTGTTTCCAGGTCATTCCCTGCTTCTCAAGGGGAACCCACTCCTTTCTCTGTGTCCCACAGCTCTGCTCCTCAGCTGCCCACTGCACATGTGAGGGTTCAAACACAATAAAAAGGTTCAGTGCAGCCAAAGTGTGCTGATACCACGATTGCAGCTTGAAGACAAATTTCCAGGGGCCTCAGGGCACATCCCATAGTGCCACTCTCCAAAAGTCAAGCTCTGCTTAATTTTGCACACAACAGAGCTCTTTCTGTAAGCTTGGAAAGGTCTGGCCTGGAACTACCTGGACAGAAGGGAAAAAATGTCAGGTTCTTATCAGCTAAAACTTCAAGGCCTATTTTGAAGGGCAATTTTCTTCATTCCCTCTTGTTTCTCTTGCCCCTTTGCTTATCTGGATACAGAAGAAGCTCAACAATGAAGGTTTGAGGGGCTGCACTGCAATTTTTCCATCTCATCTCAAGCAAGACTGCACAGACCCCAGCTTTGTAGGACCTTGAGGGCAGCCACAAAGCTCTACAAAAGCTGAGAGATGCAGTAGGTTCTGGAGAATTCAGAGGGGAGTGGGGTGGCACCCATAAGAGGCAGAGAAGGGACTGTGCCACATGTCTGGCATGAAGCAGGACACGTCCAAAGGCACCAGGTAAAATCAGCCTGGGAAGGACACTGGAGCCAAGCTGAACAAAACCTGAGACATTCTTTATGTACAGGAGTATCCCACTGCACACAATTACATTCTCTCTTGCCAGACATTTTAAAAAACAGTTCCCATTGGAAGTGGATGGTAAGAGAAAGATAATTGCATATGGACTTAATTACATAGCCTATATTAGAGATAAATGGCACTTTTTTTTTCCAAAGAAAATAATCATAATCACTACAGAGCCTTCAGAACCTTTAATTGCCTTTGAGTAATTATCCATTTCTCCTTACACTATGTTCAATTTAATTTGTGCAACAATTAACTGAAATAAAACACAAAAGTAAAAATAGTCAGGTTTTCTCTTTAATAATTTATTTAAGCTTGGGAAGATAAATCATCCCAGATTTTAAAAGCTGCTTTCCTCATTCTAGTTATTAAATTCCAGATATTTATTTGCATTTACTGGTCTTGGTATAGAATCACCTTGTGAGATCACATATTATGAAAGACAGCTATAACCATTTTAATGGTTTTCTAAATTAGTATGGTAATAAACACAAAATAAGGGTATTCTGCACCAGCGTGTTCATTCATTTTTATGCTGCTGACACCAGCTTAGTTTTTAATTATGATACTATTTTGTGATGCACTGGTACCATCACTGGAAAATATAATAAAGAAGCCTTTACATAACAGGATATATATATATACATAGACTAGCAGGATATTTTACCATGGTAAACACTCTCCAAGAAGCAAGAGAGTAGCTGTCACTTCTGGGAGAGAGTGAGGAAGTCTATGTTATAATGCAATGTGGATTAGCTACATTTTGGTGTGGATTTCTTGTTTTTAGAAAAAGAGATGGAACACATTCAGCAGAATACTTTTCACAAAATCAGCTTGAGCTTTCTGTTTCCATTCTTTTCTTCATAAACTAAGCCCATTGTAGATGTGGTTTGGTGGAAAGTCCATCATTTTGCACTGTCATAAAGTGGAAATTGCATTCAACAACAGGGTCAGAAACCTTTCAATACTATATTACAAAGATTTTTTAATTGAATACTTTTTCCCTCCCAGTCCTGGGGGACCAAACAAGATTGGAATCCTCTCCAGTTACACCACTTGTTCATTTTGCATCTTTTCTGAAGTCACCATTGTCTCTCATCAATATTCCTTAGCCTCTATGTAGTAATACGTGTTTTCCATCAGGCAGCTCCTGGCTGCAGATCTGGTGGCTAAGCCAACACAAGAAATAACCTTTCCTCCCTAGTGTATGAAATTGGACTTGATACATTATTCAGTAAACTCATGCAAAATTTCTAGGTATTAATGACAACCCAGTGAAATGCTGAAATTCTTAATCAATACCAAGATTAAATACCTCCTAATAGTACATACTGTTAAAATTATCATCTGAGAAAGGTCACACACTGCATTTTGCCACATCCCACACCAAGGAGGGTCTTAAGCAAGGCCTTAAAAACTTCCAAGTAAAGCAGCATGTCTTCTCCAGAAGAAAACTCATGTATTACATATTGTCTGTCCTTACCTGGTGGTAAAGCCCAAAAGTCTGAAGTCTAAAATTGCAGGAGCAATTTGCTTTTCATATGTATTCAGACCATAGTATCCTGGCCTCTGCCACTTCTTCTAAGCACTTATCTAATAAAAAACAGTATCTGAAAGTGCCCACAAGAGTAGGCATGCAGGGTTAGCCTTCATCTGACATGCTAAAGCAACTGCTAATAACCAGGTGTAGAAAACATGTAGCAATTTTTAGTCTGATGCACAAGCTAAGGCAGAAGAAAATATCTCCCCTTGATTCTATGGGAAAATCACACCATATACCTCTAAAATTAGTACAGGGACCACAGAGATCAATAAACACAAATTGACAGAAATCCTCTCAGAAGGTGGCATGAATAAAAATGAAAGTCAAGGAATCACATTTGGAATTCTTAGCAATCTTATCAAGGAAGAAGTCACAGATGGCCCATTGAGGAACCAGTTAAGGGTGTAAGGTTCATGATCCAAAAGCTTTGTGCCAGAGAGATGAATCTTACAGGTGTAATAAATGATAATGTTAGGAGGGAGATACATAGCACAGGAGAAAAGATAAGGTGAAAGTGGCCTGTAGGATCGAGCCTCACTCATTTGTCACCGCTGCTACAGGAGACACAAAAATTGTCTTATCCCCTTCCCCACCTCCCAGCCTCAGTCAGGTCCAGCTGCTCCTGTATTCTGAAACTCTGCCTCAAGTAGATGCAATTTCAATATTCTACTGGATAACAGCCATCAGCACCTTTGGTAGCCTGTACTTTCCAGGGAAATTTGGTCAGGCCCAGGCCCAGAACAATTCTTTAAATGCACTCTGACACACTATTTCCCTGCATTTTATATAACCAGAATTGGAAAAACGTTCTTTTTCAGGTGTTTGAACCAGCTTAAAATTCTGTTTGGAACGTGTTCACTGCCACCTGAGTTTCTGTTTGAGTCAAAGCTCAATACAGAACCTCATCCAGACTGCAGATAGTATTGAGGGAGGAGCTTACAACAGAGTTATTCCCAGCAAAACTCTTATCTTCCCACAGGTGGGACATGAATAGGTTTACTTTCCAATGCTGGTAGTAAGGGAGCAGGATACATCCACTGAGTAACCAAATGCTTGCTGTAGAAACAGCTGGGTGAGAAATATTTTCCTGTAAAACTGCTGGGTTCCTGTAACACAGAGCATTATTCAAATATCCTCAGAGAATGATGGCAATGTGTATAACAGTAAAACTGGTATAGCAGCAAAGGTATGTTTTTCTTTTATAGGCCACCTAGAGAAAATCTGTGGCTACAGTTTGAAAGTGCTAATATTAATAAAACACATTAGGAAATAAGTAGAGTTGACAAGGATGAAACATACTATGAATGTCTTCTCCAAAATGGAGAAAAGTGACTGTTAAGAATGTCATTCTGTTCTGATTAATGTCTCCTTTGGATACTCACAAACTTCCACCTAAACATAGTTACAAATATTTTTTTTAATCAATTTCAGCTTTTTCTATTTTAAATCATGTATCTCCATGGACAGGAACACAATTTTAGCTTTGCAAGCTGAACTTTATTAAAAGGCGTAGTCATGACTCCAGGCCTTTACTGCACTTGTCTGTGAGCTTGCATTTTTTTTTTTTTTAGTTTTAAACAGGATGATAAATAACAGAGGGTTGACATGACTAGAATGTGTATGGGAACATCAACAACACCTTTGACATAATGGCCTTTTTTTTCTCTCTTTTCACTAATATCAGTTACCTATTAACTATTCTCCTATGTCAGTGAAAACATTTTGGTGTCTTTTGGTACAAAACAAAAAACTCAAAAAATGAGGTTGTAGTCCAGGAATGCATAGAGGACTTTCATTCAAATTCTCCTTTACAAGGTTATCACAAGATTATAGTGGCTCAACACAAACCTACATCATCTATGCAGAAAAGAAATTATCATCATGCAAGAATGAGGACAACCTTTAAGAGTTCTTTACACAGAGTAAAAAATGAAAAGCAAAAGCTTGCCTACATGTAATAGTGTCTGTTTACTTGTTCACTAATTTTAAGATTTCAGAAATGCTGGAAATATTGGTTATAAAAGATTCCAGTCAATTTCAGCATTTGCTAAATTTTTCAGGCATTTTTTACACTGTGGAATGCTTCATTGTCATTCCACCTGAAATTTGAAACTTTACAGTAAATATAGCCTGGCCTGATTGTCAATTCTGGCAATTGCCTTTTCAATACATATTTTATTTGCTGGTTTTATTTTATTTTTGACAGCCCAGTACTGGGCATGCAGCTTTACTGGTGGTGACGGTGACTGGGGAATACTGTGGGACCAGGCAGGACTGAAAAACAGCAGAAAATAGAACCTTTTTCTAGGAAACATATTTTCTTATACAATGAAATCTGAGCAGGATTTTCTTCTGGCAAAATTGCCTGCATACCATATTGTTTGTTTTATCCTCTCTGACAAAGGCAAGCATGGTTGTTTACAGCTTATGAATAGCAACAGACCAACAGAAAATATTTCACAGTCTGTGCAACTTATTTCCTTTCAACTAGGAACCTGATGTATTGTAAAGCCCCAACATCTGCTGCCATTCAGCATGGGGCAACAATAGATTATTTCTGCTGCTGCTCAGCAAGAAGAAAAATATGTAATTTCTACAGTCTTGCAACTGCCACTGCTTTCAGAGCTTTTTTTCCCCTACCACAGAAATCCCACCTGTTTTGCAACTGAAAATTCTCCAGTATTAAAACCTGAGAATACAGAGACAGCACTAAACAGGGACCTTCTGTCTTTTCTACAAGTCAGAAAATCTTTTAGTGAAAAAGTTGAGGAAGCCTGAGGCTAGCAGAACGGAAAATAAGCCCCTGGAGCTTGTAGGAATCACGCCAGGCTGATGGCTGCATTCAACCACTGGTTCCACCTTCTCTTTTGTACAAAAATTAACTGCATGTCTCAGGTTCAGTAAGAGGACTGCTAGAATTCAGCAGGTGCTGGGACAGTCAGTAAAAATAGGAATAACAAATAACAGCAGATGTGTGGGAGAGCACTGAGAGGCTGAATCTGCCCATAGCACCAATGCAGAGGGGGTGTAGAAAGGAAGAGGGAAATCAGAGGCTGAAAGGGAACAGGAAATACATTTTCCATTTAAAATGTCTTGTTAACTTATTGCTGCCTTGAAAGCATTAGTTCAGAGGACAAAACAAGAACAATTAATTTTAAAATATATTACAAGTGATATGGAGAGAGGAGCTCTAATACATAAAAGTTTCTGCCAGAAGCACACAAGGTTTTGTCCCCCTCAGTTACATAATGAGGATAAAAAACACAAACTCAAAGTCATAGGGTCCTGCTAAGCTATGCAACTTGAATTCAAATTGTAGGAACACAGTATAGGACAAGCCCACAGAACTGCGGATGTCAAATTTTAACCTAGATGTAAATAAACTTACAAAACATTCAGACAGTGTCCAGTGTAAGAGTTTAACAATTGAATACAAAAAGTTTTACTCCAAGAGGCCAAATCTCAAAATAAAAATATTTAATGAATATTTGTATAGGATAAAAATAACTGGTAGCTGTTTTTTCATAGTACATATGCAGCCCTAGACAGCCTTAAATCTGTTATCTTCTCAATTCTGAGTATCCTCGTGTAGATTTCTTTGATATTTATAAGTAACAGAATGCCTGTAACCTGCTTTCTTAAGAGTGCTGTGATTTTTGCCTCCTCCCAGCAATGGAGAGCTGAACATTTTAGAATGGCTCACTTCTTTCCTTGCTAGTGTCCAGAACCAAATCCATTCAACATCATTCTCTCCTAAATTGTCTCTCTCAGCTCTGCCAAACTTCTCTTGAGTTTCATCTTACTGGTGCCTCAGGCAGTGACACTCTCTGAGCATCAGTACCCAAAAAGTGACAGATTTCTGCACTGGAACAACACAGCCCCGCTGGGACAGACTGGAAATCCTAAACCAACCCCTAAACTTTGAGGTACTGCCTTGTCCCAGCTGTGGGTCAGCAGGTGTGCAAAGAAGCCTTATTCACCTCCTGTCTGTGGCATGCTGAAGTGGTACCATCCTCATTCAGGGCTTCCAAAAAGCCCCAAAACACACTCTGGCCATGCCTGGGTGCCACACAACTTTCCACACTAACTAGAACTATTAATGGATTGATGGAAACAATGCAGTTAAAACACAACAAAACAACTTGTCACCTTATTTCCACAATTAGCATTAGTTGTCTCTCACTATCTATCATATAGTACAGGTAACATATATTTCCTGACTGCAAAGCCTTAACAAACTGACTTGTTTCTTCTAGGTTTTGTACAGGCCATGTGGCTTTCTGTGGTCAGTAATATTCTCTTTAAAGTGATCTCACAATGTTATATCAACGTTGTTGTGGTCTGATTTATCCTTCCTGGATACTCTGCACATGGCACACTCTTTAATATGTAAGTGTAGCCAGATTGGTGGCCGTAAATCTTCATAAGCAAGCCTTGTAGCCTACACCGAAAATTATGATACAGAGAAAATAGGGGAATGGCTACATAAGGTAGCTACATGAGTTTTCAGGAGCAAGTCAGTCTGTAATTCTACAGCAAACCAGCCACTCTGCTCAAAGCAGTCTGTGTGTGTTCTTTCCCTGTGGTGTGAGGGTTCGCCTACGCTAATTCTGTAGGACTAATTGGTGTTTGCCCTGGGATAAAAGCACACACACAGAGTTCTGTCAACTGTTTATACCTGTATCTATACTATTCAAATACATATAGAGAGTGAATCCCTGTCCTCCCTGAACCAGCATTATCATGAAGTTATTTGGAAGTGACTGAGAGAATATCCAGATTCCAAGTATTGGTGTATAAAGCAAGGATAAATGTATTCAAAATGTGCAGATTAATGTAGCAGTGATAAGGGGTGTGCAAACACTTGGCATGTTCCTCCAGACTAAACAACACTGTAGCCATAGCATTGAGGGGCAGGCAACTAAACCACATTTAACTTCAGATGGCATTGCACACAGGCTAGATATATTTGCTACCATGATTGCTTTCCAGTTGTAATAAAACCGAGGCCTGTCTTCCTTGATATAATTTTGAAGAACCTAATGAATTCAAGCCTCTAATTAGCATTTTCTCCCTCAGCACTTTTATCATGTTAGTAAGCCTGAAATATTCTTCCATTAGTTAAGAGGCATTAAACCAACAAACAAAACTACTCTGTTATCCACCTTCCACAGTACTTCCAGAAAACTCCCTGTGAATAACTGGGTAAGAACAACAGGAGTATTGGGTTGGTTTCCATGAACCCAAGATGCAGCAAACACCCTGATGAAACAATTGGCATTGAGTGCCCAGGGCGGTGCAGAGGGTGCAGTGCAGAGGCTCGGAGGGGCTGGGAACTCTCCTGCTGTGCACAGGGCATTTCAGAAGGAGCCTGGCTTACCTGGGGGGCTGCTACCTGATCCCCCACAAGATGCAGGTAAGACTTGAGCTTTCTTATTGATGCTAGCACAGTATCCAACAAAACCAAGAAATAATCTCCCAGTAAACTCCCTGCAGACAAACAGCTCCATCAGAGCACACCTGCACAGATGCATTTCAAGTGAGATCAGGCCAGGGGACACGCTGGCCTTTTGCGCCTGAAAGAGAGCTGAGACAAACTCTTATAAATGCCATTCAGAATTGAGAATAGAAATGTTTCTTTTCTCACTGAACACTGCTGGCACAGTGCCTTTTTACTTTTTCTAGATATAATATCATCTGTGAGACCAGCTTTGAGTTATAATGCACAGAGCACAACACAAAAGAATGGACTATCCAATATTTTATAGACTACACAGGTAATACAGACAAGAGATACAACCACCACAAAAAGGAGGGCCTTGACTTGGGTAGACCTTTATAGAGGAGGCAGGGATGACCATTATGTCATATTGGAGGAAACTTTATTGCCAGATATATTTCAATTACAGGTTAAAACAAATTGGTTTCTTTTTAAACTATACTGCAGGAGCAAGATGTCTAAAAATACCAAGTGATTTCCCTAGATTTATTTTTCCTACTGAAAATCAGCAACATCGTGTTCCTAAATCACTTATGATTTTACAAAGAACAAGTACAATAAAGCAAATTCTTCCTAGGCAGTCCCAGCAGTTTTGTCATTGCTGCAGGACCAAACCCACAAACCCAGCCACTAGAACATCAGCCTGCAGGAACCTCAAACAATCTGCATCTAAGAAAAAGTCCCAGAAAGAAATGTCCAGAAATTTTCCTTAGCACTCTGATTCTTCACCTGCTCTATATGCAAATAGTTTTCAACAAACACACTGAACAAAATCCTTCTGGTCACTGACAGTATTCAAGCAGCAAGAAAGACAATACTCCCAGAAAGAAATAATGGGGGAAAATTAACAATACTTATCCATAATATTACACTTCTCATTAGTAGCTATCATGGTAGTATATCATGATCCCCTTTTTCATTCATTTTCAGTTCAGAAACTAAGAAACAGAGAGATGATGTCAGTTTTGAAAATTCAGAAACTGATAAGCAATCTCATGTCCATGCCTGATACTTCTCCATAGAGACAAAACCTCATTGTTCCTTCCTGAAGAGGCTAGAAGTGTTAAAGGAAAAGGAAAATCAAATTAACACACTATCTTGGATACCTTTTGCACTGTAAAGTGCACAGGATACTGAATAAAAATAATTGGTGTTTTTGTCTTTTTTTTCCTGCACACAAGCTTTAAAATGATTGTATTATTTATCACAGTGATCATGACCATTTTACTAAAAACTTCATAAGTATTTAAATATTCATCTTTTTTTTCCCCTGGAAGATTTTTTAGCAAAAAGTGTTGGCAAGATAGTGGGTGCATGAAAGTGCATGAGTCATACACCCATGACAGAAAAAAAAGTACTTTAAGTGACTTCTCTCATGTCTGCTTTTGAGTATGCAACTGGCTCACATAGAGCAGCAAATTAAATTAATTTTCAATAGTTCTAGGAGAACCATGAGACTACTCAGTCTTCTGTGATGAGTAATAAGGGCTGAAAATAAAAAAATTAACATCCAAAGTAGCTAATTCTCTTTTATAAACCACAACAGCTGGTGGCCACAGGTTTCTCTATGGCCATTTTTATATTTTACACTGTACATGGCACATTTTGAAATTTGCATTAAAAAAATTTATGACATCACTGGGAAGCCAGAAAAACACACAGGATGTTCATTTCACAGACAATTCCAGGGCTGAAGTAAGAACTTTATGTCTCTTCTCAACCAGAGGTCTCTCAGAGGAGAGTGGACATTCACATGAACAAGGCAGCAGGGGAATGTTGGTTTGAGTGCTTCTAGAAAGATCTTCTAGGCAGAAAATAGGTTAAAACCCACACTACATTCCCCAGGCTAATCCTCCTGCACTTGGGATTGTCATACAAGAGTGGAGACTGCTCCAGCACATTCCAACCATAGATAAGCTTGGATAAACAATGGATAAAGCTGAGGTCACCCATCCCTTGTGTGGTCTCTGAAACACCTTCCAAAGAAAAGGAGCCAGGCTGCCAGTGCAGAGAGGGAAGCTGGCAACTGCAGGAGGCTGCCAGCCACTAAAGTGCAAGGTTGTTTATACCTCCAGTTCTGGAATGCATATGGAATAAATCTACGGTCCAAAATTAGTTTTCTCCAAGCCCAATTCAAAGGTATTAATGGGGATAGGATAAGGTGTAATTGAGGACAGATTTGATGCAAGACTTCTAAAAAAAGCAGTTCATGCTAATATCAAGCAGGTCTTCAGAATCTGCATCTGAAGATTAATTCTTTCTTAATTTTGACTAAAAACTGAAGCAGCTTTGTTTAGAAATTCCTTTCTGTTAGTTTAACTTCAGAGTGCACCTTCCTTATTAATATGCCAACCCTGGCACAGGCATTCAAAATTGATCTCCAAAACTGGAGACAACCAACATTTTTAGGAATATGAGCAAAAGGATTTCTGCACAGTGATGGAAAACCCTTAACTTTCTATCTCTGAACTGTTCCATGCTGTGCTTGCATTCTCTAGCCACTCCAGATGACTTCTTGGTAGCCTATTCCAAATAATAAGTAGATTATCTTAACTTCAAAGCTCTCAGAAGTGACAGACTCTCAAAACTATGGGAAACAAAAGTTGGAAAAATAATACTTTTGTTTTAAAAATGCAGTGCTTAGGCTCTTTCATCACAGAGAAAACCATTAGGTTACCTCATCTGAAGAAAGGTAAATGCCAAATCAGACAAATCAATGCTATTAATATTAATTTAAAACTCTTTAATAATGTATGGTTTGGATCTTTCTCTGGGTTTTCTCCTTGCAATGCCTAGGACTTCACAGTGGCAGCAATTCAGAACAGAGAGGCAAAGCAGTTTCCATGACAACAGAACTACAACTTGATGCATGAGATATAATTAAAAGGTCCAGAACATCTGCCTTGCAACCCAGCTCTCTTCTCATTATAACACTTCCCATCATAGATCACATGGGTGGCCAGGCACCTGTACTCTGTACACTTACTGCTTTCCATAGTCCTGGTGAAGAGCAGCAAGTAGGAATTGTGTTCTCCTAATTAGGGAGTTCACTCACCTTTCAAACAGCAGCCAAGCTGCTGAGGCAGAATCTAGTGTTTCAGAACTGCCTCTAAAGAGGGAAGGGTGGGGAAAAAAACATTAAAAGACCAAGAGAAGCCATAATCAAATACTTTCTTAAGTGTCCTGGCTTTTTAGGAATACAGTCTTGGAAATATTTTTCCTTGATTCTAGAGGCTGAAAAAAAATACATTGCTTTTTCCATCTGCCTTGGCCCCTTCTCATCGCTGCATGAAAAAGGACAGGCTGGGAAAGTTCTGCACAGCTGCAATGAGCAGGGCTTGAGCAGCAACACATCCCTCCCAATTCTGTAGTTAAAGAATTTGGCTGGCTCCTGAGACCCACATCACCATCCACCACAAGGATGGCACACTCTGCCACCCAATGGCTTTTTCTGTGTTATGGAGCATCTACTACTTTTTCTTAGTTGCACAGACCTTTAAATTCATTAAAACTGCAACAACATTAGCCTATTCTTATTGAAAATTACTATTAAAGGCAAATTTCTCACTTCCATTCAACTTCTTTTCTTGCCCAAACAACAAAGCTGAACCACAACATAGCAACACCACATTAGTGACGAACCTGGCAGTGTTGGGTGAAGGACTGGACTTGATCTTAGAGGACTTGTCCAGCTTTACTGATTCTGTGGTCAGTGGAACAGCCTCCCCTGAGGAGTGGACATGGCAACAAGGCTGACAGAGCTCAAGGAACATCTGGATAATGGTCTCGGTTACGTGGTTTGGTTTTAGGCAGTCATACAAGGAGCAAGGATATGGAATCAGCAATCCTTATGGATTCCTTCCAGCTTGAGATATTCTGTGATTCTGTACAAAAGACAGCAGGAAATAGGAGGTGACTGCTCATATTGCCATATTTCTCTGGTAGTTTGGCCACAAAAGCAAAGTGCTGCCATAGTTAGAGTGCCTTCCCTGTGCAACTCCAGAAATGCTGCAAACCATCCCTGCACATAACATCAGGTGAAAGTTGACATGACCTAACACCATGTGTCTCCAAAAACCCTGCAATTTACTGCTTGAAGATGCAGCTAAAACTCCCACCTTGCAATAGATGTTGATGTTTTTTATATTTTAGCTTTTTTTTTTGCCTGTAAATTTTCATAACCCTATGCTGTTATTTCCTGTGAAAATCACACCATGTGTGCACATAAAAACAAGGATATTTCCATTTGTAATTTAAGATCCAAAAACAGTGTTGTGTCAATTGTGTGGATCCATGTAAAAGAACATTATCCACATTAAACATACTATTACAACATTTTTAGTGTATACTGTGGGCTCTGAACATCAGCTAAACCTCTTATATCTCACTCACTTACAAATTTCAAAATATTGTGCCTGTTTCTGAATACAGTTAACATCCAGAAGAATGTTAAAGAAATTGGAAAAGATGTTTTTATCTCCTCACTTGAACAATTTCTCATGGTCTATGAAGACCCAACAATTTGTGCTGACATTGACAAGATGGTTTTTGTTGGGGTCTGCAACCAAATTAGCTGAGAACTTTTGCACTCTAAATGGCAGGAGTAGTTGAAGTTTTTGAAATTACTTTTACTTTATCACTTATAAGCAATGAGAATCAGATCCAAAGTTCAAGTATGCTTAATTTTAGACTAAGATTTTTAGGTATTTTTCAAATTTAAAGGTTCTTGGAAATGCAGATAAGTTTTGGTGGAACACTGTCTGTCTTTCACATTCTGACATTGCCATTTTAGTGACTTGTTTGTTTGTTTGTGGGTTTGGGATTTTTTTTTTTTTGTTTTGTTTGTTTAAATGAGCAGCAATTAGTTCTGCAAGTTCCTAAAAAACTTCAAGCATTTAAAAGAAAAAATGTTATAATAATATGAAGCATCCTTTACATGAAGAAAATACAAATACTATTTGGATAAAGAACCAACAAAAAACTTCTATAATGATCCCTAGATTTTGAGTATTGGATCCCCAGTTACTAATTTTTTCTATCGCTCTGTACACACATATATTACACAAAAAATGCTCTAGTCACTGCTGTTTATTTTAAATGGTTTTCTTGCTAACATATTTGAGGCCTTCTTGATGTAGTCATTAAACACAGTACTTTTCATTTAAAAATATAGACAGGAGGAGAAACAAGCTACATTGTACATTAAGTATAATGTTGATGTACATATTTGTTGGGTAGGTTTGAAGCTTCAAATGAGGCTCAAGATTTGCCAGATGCCAGAGAAATTTTCAGTAGCATAATTCTATGAACATGGCACAACACTGAAGGAAGTTGTTTTTCTTGGATTCAACAATTAAAGGATGCTGGATTAAGTAAAAGAATTCTCCTAAGGAAAGGTAATAAGATCATGTTAACATCAACACATGAATACATAAGTAAATTCCACAAATTTGTTATTTCTTAACATTCCAGGGCTTCACTTTCCAATCTACACAATGTTTATGATGATAGCTCTTTGCACATCAGGGTTTTTTTTCCTTCAGAGAAGATTTAATTAGTCTAAATTTGTATCTTACCACCGTTATATTAATTGGACTGGACTAATTTCAGTGAATGGTAAGGCAGAAGAGGGTGGGTGTTTTCCCTCCCTGCTGACTCCAGCAGATGCATAATCATCTGACAGAAGCCAGCAGAAAATGTGCTCTTTCAAAGGCACCTCCCAAAACGGAATGGATTTCCTCTGTCTAATAGCAAAGGCTTTTTCCAAAAACTGCTTGGATTAATATTTTTCAAAGAAAAGGTCATGCAAATCCTTTCTAATGGGAGAAGCATTAAGTGACTTAGCTGGCCCAGCTGATAAACAGCAGCTCCCATAATGTTACTCAGCAGTGGTTTCACCTTAGTTATTGACAGTATTAAAATATCCAGTGGTATTTTTACTGTGTCTTCTTCTAGAGCTAAGCAGGGATGCTATGATTCCTTACCAGAGACTGAGCACAGACCTTCACCCTTTCAAAGCCTTACTTAGGCTTTAGGGTTGAATAACTTGTGCTGAATCCCTGAACATCTCTCAAAACCATGTTTTCAGGTTAGTGGAAAGATGTCATGCTCAGTTTTTAAATAAAAGCTTCCTGGTTTTTCCTACTCAAGAACACTGTAACTCCAAATTACATTCATCCTCCCTTTCTAGTCATTACAAACTTTTCCCAATATATTCACTTCCTTCAAAACTAGAGGAACATTGCTTTCCTGATTTACCTTTCTCTCTCTCTTAACACAAAAACATGAGAGTGACCAAGGGCAAAAATCTGATTAACTTGCATCTTAAAAATATGAAAACATTATCACAAGTATCTACTAGACCAGTCTCTTTTGTCTTCACAGAGGATGTAGCAAATATCAGAGTGAGGCCTTCTTTGTTAGACTTCATTATCTTGACAATTGATTACTAACATTCACTAGCAGTAGAATAAAATAATATTACAGTGTATATTATACATAAAAAGGCATATTTAAATTATAATTTTTACAGTAAAGAAACACTGTGGTGCAGTGACTTTGACTTTTCATTACTCTTGTTCATTTATTTGTTAATTCACAAAATTCAATAAACCTCTGTAAGTGTCTGTGTGGGTTGTGAGATTTGGTAAGATTTTAATGCACTATAATGACAACATTGTTCACTGTGCAATTAAGAAAAAATTAATCAAGCATTACTTTAAATATATGGTCAAGCCCACTTAGCAGCTCACAGTGGTCTTAGATGGATTTTTACTTCCAAGCACAAACCATCCCGCATTAATGCAATGTAAATCTGCTCATTTAGTATCATTTGTAATAATAATGATTTCCATTTTTAATGTCAAGAGAAAAATCACTGGTTGCTTGCTTCAAAGAGCACTTAATGTCCATTATTGCACACAGCACAAATTAGTTTGCAAATTTAAACAGACTTTTCAGCAATAGTTATTATCTTCAGTCTATCTGGACAGGGCAGGTGTGGTAAGAGCTATTGTATTTTTATTCACAGGCATAAAAGCACTTGAAAGCCTTTAAAATACCAAGAGTCTTCACATTTTAAAGACTGCAGGGCTATTTTAACATACAAAAAGTGAAAATACACTCTATGAACTGTACTTCAACTGCCATAAGTTGTGGTGATGATGACTCTTATAATCAATGATGTGACTACTTCTTCCCTCAAGCTACCAAAGGAGTGACAGAGAAGCCCAGAGCTGATGAGGAGAGCAGCACATCTCAATGGATGAAGGGAAAAAAAACTGGCAAGTTTTATGCTGGCTCTAGCTATCTGTGTCTCCAACAAAGACAAGAGAGCAAGACTATTGTCTTGCAAACTCAGAGATTTAAGAAAAGGTGGGAAAAATATAAACACTAAGAGCTACATCAAGAATGTACTCAAGGGCAGACATAAATACTGAGGATGTGTGATTTGCTCCTAATCTTATTTAAAAAAAAAAGAACCAGTAAAAATGAGTTTGAGAACTGAGGAACACCAAGGATGAACATTGTATTGTTTTATATGTTTATTATATCTGATTTCAGTACTGGTTTCCCTGGCTTCAGTGATACCTCTTGACATGTGAATGTCTTGGTACCCTCACCTTGTGGCAGAAACCTGTGAATTGTCAAATTACTCGTAAAAAATTTCAGACAGAATTAAATGGTTTGTAGTGTATGTTTGGAGATCATCATGGTAAATCTGTATAATGTCTCAAAATCTCACTAAACAAACCAGGCTATTTTATCAATCCAGGAATCCACACAAAGATTTCTGTTACTAAATCTCTAATAAAACTTATTCTGCAGTACTCTGTGATCCTAGAACAATTTCTGGTGTGGTGTTTTATTTGAATTACAACTTAACCTCTGTTGCAGCTGTGTGAGGCTCAAACCCTCACACTTCATCCTGACTGGAACTCTTGCTGATGATCATATATTGAGAAAAATTAAATGATCTCTGTAAGCTCAACTCCCAAGGTCATGCTGCATTTCTTGCTGATGATTAAATATGCATCTAGCAATCAATAACATTAAATTCCCAAGGTACACACTGTTCTTCAACTATGGTATTTAGATGTAGGGCCTCAGTATAATCTAGCTCAATAATATTTTGCAGATCTCACTTTATATAAAGCTCTCCTACCAATTTAAGTTTGGTCAAAATATCTGCATTTTCTGTTGGTTTCTTATATGATCTTCCTTCCCCCAAAGTTTTTTATTATGTTCTGATTTCTCATTATTCCCAGAAAACAATGAATTTAATTTAAAATGTACATTATTGTGTCAATTTTACCTTGCCAAAAAGCTTTCCACTTGATCTTTACACCAGCCTTGGCAAAGCTGAGCTTCTGCCAACAGATGAACTTTGGTATGGTTTTCACAGCACTATTATGTTCTCCATGCATGAAACACTAAGATTATGACAGGTTGCCAGTCTGGAGGCAGCAGACTGGTTTAAATGCCTCAGGGGTGTCATGCCAATCAATTCTCTTGTCTCACTCTTACTGGTCATAGAAATATGCATTAATGAAGGGTGAATAATTAAAGACGGGATGAATTACAAGGGACATGACAAAGTCACAAAAACGGGAACTCAAAGGAAAGGAGTTAAAGTTCCAGGTTACTGAAACTAGGTCTCCAAAACACAGTAAAATTCACAGTGTGCCACTCAGAACAGCCACACATTTCCTCCTCATCTGCCTTATTTTGGCACTTCAAAGCACCTACCTGGATCTGAAGGTGTCAGAAGCTGATCTGAAAGGCTGCAGAGAGATGAAAACCATTTCACCACACAGACCCTTCAATATTCAGGAGTAATTCTACTTGCTGCTCCTGAGTTCACAACAGAGGTGCCTTCCCCATCCTTTCAGAAGCATCACACAGGAAAATACCCTGTGCCCTTCAAACGCCAGACTGAAGGGTCTATACAAGGCACATTTCAAGTATGTGAGAGGAGTTCCTCCTTCACCAGGTTGTTTCAAGCACACAGAGTCCCTCTTATCTCAAGGAATGCTAGAGAGGAAGCAAATGACAAGGAAATTTTGTCAAGCAGTTTTGGCCTTCAGAAAAGACCAATTTCTACCTGCTCATCAGGTCCCTCTGAACTTGGCTTGTCTGTCTAGATTCATGTTTAGAACCACGCTGATCCACCTGGAGTATACAATTAGAAAGGGTAATAATAATCACCTCTCAGACATCCAGCAACCCCAGTAAACCTCAATTTAATTTATTATTCCTTGTATGTAACCACTTCTTTCATCAGATATCCTTGAGCTCCTTGACTCTTTATTCTCTGAATTGCAAAGTGAAAGAAAAAACCAACTGAAAATTATTCAAAACTGAAATTATTCTCTGCATTTATCACCACATTCAGCTCTGTTTTTCTATCCACCACTCTCTCAAGTAATCAAGAAAACATCTCAACCAGTTCTCAGAACAAGATTTTCTTCTCTTTTTGAACACAGAAACACTGGTGGCAAAGCCCTCAGAGGCTCCCCCAGAACCACTGTCATGGTCAATTTAGCGCTCTCTTTAAGCACAGCTCCTTTCCATATTCATGCAGTCAGGTTTGGTTCTGACTTACATGGACTTGCAAGGTAATTCTGTCTCCTGGAGAAAAGTCAATTATGAATAAAGTCAAGGGCAATACAAAATACAATACAAGGCTAATGCAATTACAGATTAGGTTCAGGTATTAAGAACAGCCTAATAAGCCAAGCAGAAAGAGCTTGCAGTCCAAACTAAGCCTGTGTAAGCTCTGTGCTCAAAACCTATGAGGTTTATCACTATCAATTGTAAAAATTTTGGGAAAAAATTGGATTAGTGTGAAATACTGATTAAAGTAATAATAAAAAAGTTCAGCCAGTTGACAACCAAACTATTTTTCACCTACTATAAAAACAAAACCAGCAGGATATTATAACAGATACCTTAAGAAAAAAATACATTTTTCAGTTGATTTTCTTTTTTTATTTTTTGGTGATCACCAAGGGTTGTGACCTTCTATCCATAATAAGTAAAATTTGTGTTTATACCCTGACAGACACTGTAAGGACATGGAATGCCATTAATGGAGTAGATGAAACACACAATGGTGAATTCCACTTACTGGCTGGTGACTGTATCGATGGATACTGGGCACTGGGATTCAAAAACAGGTAGAAAAAAATGAAAGTATTAAATGTGATGATTTAAAGCAAGATTCGTTTACAGCCAACAGAGCTAATACACTAAGATGGCATAATGAAAACCAAACTTTTCTCTTCTTGAACAAATTAGTTGTTATTTCCAGTAAGTTTCCAAGTTACAGGCCACTCTTGTGCCACTTCACCTGCTAAAAGTCTGGCAGTGTTCTCAACTACTATCCCAAGAGTGCAATTTTATACAGAAAATCTTGCTGTGCTCTGATGCAGATTTATATATTCATTTTTAAACAGAAGTTGGTTGCAGGAACTGGAGAGAATGGATTACTTCATCCACAACTGGGTAGAAGCCAGTGATCTTTAGTGGATGTTTATTTCCCTACAGATTGTTTTCAGTACTTGTTCACAATTATATGGAGCTGTTAGCAGAGAAATTATAGTTTCCACAGAAAGTGGACAACTGAATTTCTCAATAACTGAAGTCTTGGCACTCAAAGACAGTCAGATGAAAAGTGCTATTGAAAATTGAGCGAAATTCCTCTCTTTTTTGGTTAAAGCTGAGCTTACACAAAAATCTTCATCCTCTGAAAATGACATAGAAGTAATCTTACTTTGAACCTTTACATACAAGAGGGATTCTTTTTGCTATAATTTCATTTGGTGCCAAGGCTCATTGACATTTGTTAGATGGCTTGGCCACATATTCCATTGTAATCCCAGAAGGAAAAGCAGCAGCACTTCAAAGCTTGTTTGCCAGCGCTTTAACTTCTAGTGAGCCTCTTAGTGAAGACTCAGCAATCATTTATAGATTCCATGTAGGTGCCGGATCCTTTGTATTCCAAATCAACATACAAGGATATGCCCAAATTCTAAGTTAATAAAATTTAATTCAAATCACAGCAACCTGTAGATCATCCCCATTTTTCTATAAAGTTTTCTTCCTTTCCTTATGTCTCTTTTTTTGAGAGGTAGTGTGTAAGGTGTAACAGGTTTTCTACAAGTGTATTGAGCACAGCCAGTATAAATGCATAACAAAAAATGGAACACAAATATGAAAATCTCATTGCAAGTACCACCAAGGATTCTGAAATTACTTACTGCACTAAACCAGAATTACAACAGTGTTCTGCAGGAATTACCATACCTGCAGAACATGGTTGTAATCAGATTTAGAGGATCATTACTTTTAACTTCTCATTTACCAAGCTTCAGACTACTTTGGAGATATGTGGTTAGTAACACTGCCTGAACAAATACTGCTCCTGGCTCTACCACCTGAAGACTCTGAATCTTGACCACCTTCAGCCTTTCCTCCAATCTCCATATATCTTCTATTTCTTTGGGTTTCTGAATGCTATGTGAAAAAACAAAAACAAAAAACCAAAATCCACCATATTTGGTTATAATTACTTTCAAGCCATCCATTTTCTGTCTCATTCTGATTTTCCTATTATCCCACTATTCATAAATACAAATATTGATATGTATATGGATATATATTTTTTAACCTCCTAGATGCAATTTAATACTAAACTATGAGTTTAACATTGCACTTTTTACAGCTCTTGTCAATTTTATGCACATAACTAAATATATCTGTTAAACCTGTAATTAATTTTAATTAGCTACAGATTATTGGTGTTCAAGCGCTACTGTCATTTGTGACTCCTCTTCGTGTCTGTGGTAAAATAAGTCTAAACTTGGCCTATTTATAAAAGGTTATTATTGATCTGTTTTACTTAATATGGTGATCTAATTCTGTAAAGTTGAAGCAGGGAGTAAATATACTTGAAAAGGACAGTTTTATTTCCTCAGCAGGGAAAAAAAGGACAATGATGTGCTAACAGCAGTAATGTTCTTATGCACTGAAAAAGTTTGAGAGAATCACTGTGTTTAACAGTTTCCTGATTTTACCATTGACTCTAAAATACAAAGAAAAAATGTAAAACCTTTGCAATGTAGCATAAAGTTAATCCCTGTAAGGAGGTAATGAAGCTGCTAATGTTTCGCCTGGGTTCATCCTTAGCTAACATGCTGCTCTGCAGGCACAGAAGGGCACATGGCTTACCCCAGTGTCTCACACAACTGATCATTTATTACTGCAGAGCACCAAAGGCCAGCAACAGTATCAGTCAAATTACCCTGATGAGGGTTGCCCTTACACAAACAGAGCAGAAAACCAAAATATTGCTTCTAATTAAAAGCAGAGAAGACACCTACACTTACAATGAAATCCCTAGAACTGGTTGTCTGCCTGCCTGACCTTCTCAACCCTTCACTTAGCCCCTTAAAGCGATTTTCTTTATTTAGGCTTGATTATTCATCATATCATGGCCAGCCCTGGCAGGTGAATCAATAAATGTATGTACGTTTTGAGTAAGTTCCCTCCCAAAACAGACTAAAGAAAAACAAGCTGGACACCTCAAAGTGAAAATGCACCTATCGATTCTCTCCTCATTGCTATTAACTGCTGCTGCACACTCTGTAGTCATTACCTCAGGTATCTTGCAATATTACAAGACAGCAGGGGGCCACATAATGTAAGACATCAGGTAAATGAACTCAGAATGGGTTGCAAAAGGTGGTCACAAGAAGAGATGGGAGCAATAAAATTTTCAAGGATAAAAAAGCGAAACAATGATAACGCAAATTTTTAAATCTTGACTCACCCACTGTCATAACACAAAGTGCCCAGAAAAACAACTTGAAAAGCTTTAAAGTCTGCCACTCATACAAATTTAAATACTACAGACAAACAAGCCAAGAGACAGCTTTGTGGAAATATGATTGGATAAGGTGTGGCAAGAAAAACCCTTTTAGCTGAGTTTCTGCATGGGAAATGAGGGCATCTCATTCAAGTTCTTTTTGCATGTCAGCTCTCTCCTTTCAGAAATAAATACTTGTTCGTGTCACAGGTTGGTCCAAAGGGAGCACCAGTGATATCTGACTATCAAAAATGAGAAATAACAGCTATTTACAAACCTGACAATTTTCTTAAGGTACTTAGATGACTCTGAAGTTGGATGGACTGTGACTGATAAATACACCCCTGTAATTCCCATTGTGCAATCAGTTAATGGAGTCAGAGAGTCACAGAATGGTCTGAGTTGGAAGGAACCTTGGAGATGATAATCCTGATTACCATGATCATCATATAATTACCACGGTTTCCATGAGGTTATGGATTAGAATCCCTTTCTAAGAAAGACACACTCTGGAATAACCAAAGGTCCTTCAGAAACTGTGCACCTCTCAAGTGTGATTTGTTAGAATATAAGGGGATTCTTAATGAAAAAACAGATCCTCACGTGTTCACTTTTTCATCCTGTCTTTTACAACAGCTTTTACAATCAATGCAAGACCTGAAGAGAACTGCTACACATTGCTTCACCATAGTCAGATCAAGGTGATGCAGGCTCTGTTTGGTATTTGGGGTGGGACTGCCATTGCTGGAAAGGATTTACCTGCTTTTCAGAAAATGTTTCCAACAAGGGGATTTTTCTAAATGAAGTCAGCAAAATAAACACCTAATACATGGGAATATGTTGTCTATTTACTTATTGTAGAAAAATAAGTGAGGATATGTAAAAAACAAAATTAAAAAAAAAAAAGTTGATGCACTTACTTAAAAAAAACCCCTTAAACACAGGCAAAAAAAAAATAGAAAAAGAAAAGCTAAAACTTTGCACAGAACTCTGTGCAAAGCTTTGATTGCTAATGTCCTTTCTTGGAATCTTGAGACAGTGCACAACACACTAAAAATGGTCCAAGGCATTACTGTACACTGTGGTGGAGAAGTCTATACCAAAATGAACAGTTACAGGGAAAAACAATTGTTGCCTTGTATTGGAGCAACATAAACCCTGTATCTCCTAAATGATATGAGACATTGGATGTAGTAATGAATAAATTCTGTCTTTGAGGAGGAAGTTTGATACAAGCAGAGACAAAAAGGTTCTAAAAGCTGGGTTGGTAATAAGTTTCTAAATGAAGAATTGAATAAGCTTTGGACAAATCAAGTATCAAAAGACTTGGAGCCAGACAGAATACTACTGTTAGTGTTCTGATGTGATCCTCATAAGAGTGGAAGTGATTTAATGCTCTATTTTTACTCAAAGAGGAGATAATGACACTAAATTATTAGAAAAGTGAACAGCAATCATGTTCTGTATTAAGTAACCTGATAGGCCATGTGCTATTTCTGCCTGTAACCTCTGTGACTGGTGAATATATGTATATTTTGTCTTGGAAAATGGAAGGAAAAATAAATTTGGCTATCTACTCCTTTCCACCACAATTGCAAAAGCATCTCTTCTGACTTTGAAAAAAGAAACTGTTTGGTTTCAAAACAAAACAGGTTCAAAATATTTGTTTTCCTCACAGTTAGCTTATTCATTTGCTGTTTTATTTTAAAATTTAAATAGAATGCAGGTGCAAAAAGTGGGTGCAATAATAACACCTAATACTATTTGCCAAAAATGTTCTAAAACATTTCCATATGATACTCTGACTGTCATCATATTTCCATCCATGGTTAATGCTTGCAACTTCTCAGTTTCAATAAAAAAGTACAACTGAGCTTCAACTTAAAAAGGTCTTCACTCTTTCCTTGCAGCTCTTACTGAAGTTTGTGAAGTGAAACATTTAGCACAGAGAATTATCTGACAGTGAAATACAGTGTTAAGGGTGGGAAATAGGGACAACAAACATCTTTCCTAGAAGTTAAAACAGCTTTCCACTGTTAGAAAGCAAAAGCATAGCTGAGGAAGTGTGGTAATCTGGGAAGCTGTGAAGAAAAAATGATAAATCCCTGATAAACTGAAGCACAAAACTGCTTGTGTTTTAAATAGACATCAATTAGCACTGTTGTGATCACCAAAGAGAAACGAATACTATTTTAAATTTCCAGGAGATTATACATATTATATATATATATTAGTTGATGATTGAATGAAAACTGTTGTCAGAGGAATCTGATTTGATGGCACTGCATTAGAGGCTGTAATTAGAGTTGTCTGATGGCTTTCCCAGTTCTCTGACACAGAAAAAGCAACTTTATTTATCATCATTCCCTGAAGGAGTCGGTATGACCCCATGAATCTCCCGAATTTCTGCAGCCTGGGGAAAGAAGAACCCAAGCGTAAACACTTCACAAAGGACCTGCTATTTTTCTGAGATGTATCAAGCATTGTGTACACCACATCAGCATTCAAAACAGCTTGATGAGGGTGAGAATACTTTCACAGCTGATAACACTTTCACTGTCACAGCAGTTCAATACCTGCAGTGCACATCAGCCCAGAGTGGGCAGTCATTTTTCCTCACTCCACAGTCACATAGTAATTCTGCAGGATTAAAAGAGACAGACCTGGGTAGATGGACAAAAAAAAAGTTTGTTCTACCACAACTACAAAATCAATCAATACAAGTCAGTCTGAATGATTCAGTGAGCCAGCTGATGAAGAAATACCTGGAGTTTTACCACGCATTAGACATATTTATAGGAAGAATAAAATTTACAGAATAAAATAAAAATAAAATAAAATAAAAATAAAATAAAATATTAAAAAATTAAAAATAAAAAATAAAAATAAAAGAAAAGAAAATAAAGTACCAACACATAAATGTTAGTGGCAAATTCCTTACCAAAAGTTTTCAACACAAAAACTTCCATACAACTGATTCAATGTGCTGTAATCAGATGAGAAATACCATCTGGTCTGCATTTCTACACAGGCATTGTTTTTCTACCAGTGAAGACACACCTACAGACTTGTAGGATATTAAGAAAGTTCAGGGATCTGTTAAAAGTGGTTATGAGGTAACAGTATTGTGTTTCTCCCCACCCTTGTCTTAAAACCTGAAATCACCACCACAGTACAAAATAATGGAGAAGTAATTTTTAACTAAAATTTTCTCACTTTGCCAAGATGCAAGACGACCTTTATTCAAAATAACCAGACAGGTTTTCTTTGGCATTCACATTGTAAGACCCATGAGCCACAGACATTCCAACACGGGAAATTCCAGTGATATAAAGAAAAAAATCACCATTAGGACAGACGAACACTGGAACAGAGTGTCCAAAGAAGTTACCAATCTCCTTCTGTCAATTTTAACTTGTCAAACAATCTGACTAAAGTTCAGAGCGGCCCAGGCTCTGAGTGGGTGTTTGGACCAGATGATCCTCAGAGATTTTCTCCAAATTAAATTCCTATACAATTCTATTAAACTATCAGATGAAAGAAGTGGGCACTGATGGATTAGCAAGAAAATAAAAAAAGCTGTCAGTGATTCTGTTTTCCTCATGGAGCACAACTCCAATTTCAAATGCCAAATTGCTGAGAAGTCCTTCCTTCATCTCTGTGAAGTCTGTTAAAGAATATAACACCATGGAAGGATGACATCCACAAAGAATTAATTTCTCCATCATTCCTATTGTGAACAATGTATGTAAATCCTGCAGTCTTGGTTTAAATTAGGGAACTCGTGGATTGAACAGGGTAGCACCAGTGAGGAACTCACTTCCTTGCCAGCTCTGAAAGAAAGATGGTATCTGATGACCCCTGGATTATGGAGCAAAAACAAAAATCCAGGTAGGCCATGAGTCCTCGTGAGGTTTTAGTGTGTTGTTTCACTGCATCCTTCCACAGCAGTGGCTAAATTGTCCGAGGAATGAGAAAAGTAATGCCCTCTGAGGTAGAAGAACAAAAAGTCATAATTTGATGACTGCCTGACCAGAGTTACTCGATGTATTGGGTGTACTGCTCCTCCCATGCCTCCAGGCAGGATGATTTCCCTGCCAAATATGAGCATTAAAAATCAATGCCAGCTTCCAACACTGTCTCCTTAATGCCTGAAAACCAGAAATTTTTATTTGCAACAACAGCCTCCTGGCAGTTATTATGTACCCAGACTTTATCAAGAAGAAAAAAAATATTATTAGGTTGAGTGTATGTAGAGAAATTAACAGAAAAGATTTGGAATGTTTACATGTTTTGGCTGCAAATAAGCTAACTACCCAGGAGGAAACCATCTAAAGAATATTTCTGAAAGTAGAACTGATTTTAAACCTAAGTACAGCAGGACATGGCCAAGTTTTCCTGGCCCCTCAGGCTCATAGATCTGCAAAATTTTTAAAATGTAGCATTTTATTCCAAGTTTATCGAATACATTTTTTAAATCATTTATAAACATGTTTTAAACAAAAAAAATGCTGCTGGTGGTTATAATTCTGAGTTTTATAATAAATATTTGAAAGTGTGTTCAGTGCTGGTAATAACTGTGCATTTGAAAATCCAATCCTCAGAAGATGGCATAAGAGACACATTTTTAAATTATTAAAAGTGTTTAAGACATCTATTCAGACAGGAGAAGCAGCAACATACAGGTTAGGTCCTTAAACATTCAAGGTGCATCAAGAATGTTTGTGATGTAAAACTTCTGTCATGAGCCATCAGTCTAAATAATTTTAATCCAATTTATCAAATGATAGCTAAAACACATCCTAAGGAAGTCACAGAAGTTTCTAGAAAGGACTTCTTATCCAAAAGAGAGGCTATAATTATAGAGCTGTTATTCTCTTGTAAATGCTCTGCCTTAGCCATCATCCTCATTTCAAGCAATATTTAGGTGAGTGTGCTCTGTGGTTAGATTTTGTGGTTTTGTTTTGTTTTCCAACAAGTATCCAAAATCTGAAAAATCTACTCCCCTTATTTGTTGATACAATGAAAACCTTGGAATTTTCAGATTGTAAAATTTCTAAAGCAAAGAAATCAAGGCAGCTGAAGACAATTGCTTGGTACTTCCCTTCTGGTTGTCTTCACTGAGCAATATTTTTTAGGGGCATGGATGGGAAAACCTTTGAAAACCTGTGTTTCACACCAGGGCCTTCCCTTATTTAGCAACAATTCCAGTTTGGGATCCTAATCTTAACTTTAGGTGCAAAATATGGTTGGCTGAGTGGATGGGACTGGAGATAATTTATAGCACTGTTGGAGGGAGAGGTGAAAATATTAGCTGTGGGGGCCTGGCATCTTCAGCAAATTCCTGTTTCACCTCAGGACTGAAATGACCAAAGAATTCTCAATTCTGAGGAATCTGCCCAGAATCCCACCCAACTTCTCTCATGCCACATGGAAAGAGGTGACTTTAGACCTTCACCTGAGACGCATTTAAATGGTAAAAGCTGACTTCCTTCTTATGGTTACTTCTAAAATGTTTAAGTGCAGTAGAAGTGCCATGAGAATGCCAACAACTTCTAACACGGTAATGGATGCACTGGCATTTCCTCTTTAGCTCCAGTTATAGACACCAGCACTGGTTTTCTCTCATGTTATGCCATGCTGATCATTATCCTCTCTCTGCACTGCTGCTACTCTGCCCATTCCTGCCACTTAGCTGAGCTGGTTTATCCGGCAAGCAACAGCCCTTGCCCTACTGGTTAAAAGACTCCAAGTGTCAAAATTCCATTTGTTAGTATAGCACCTCTAATGCAAAGGATTTGTCCACTGAAATGTTGAAACTTTTCATCAAAGCAAGGAATGCTTCTGAATATGTCTTGGATTGTAAGGCCCATCCATAAAGCTGCTTTCAATAGCAAAATCTGCAACTTCAATCTTGCATTTGCTAGCAAAATTCTCAGGTACAGCAAATAAAAACAAAGCAAGTCAATCAAAGTGACACTGCAACTCCAGACTGCAATTTGCACTCAATTGCCCTGTCATGAATTCTAAGGTTTTGTCCTAATACCTTGATATAATATCATGCCTTGATACCAACTTCCAATAACAGAGCATGTTTGAATGCTGTTTCTTTTATACCTCTGTGTCATTTAGGGTAAAATAAAGCCTGTTCATTTGTTTGCTTTCCTGAATTAGAATTAAAACTACCATGAGTGACAAATAACTTAGAATGAAATTTAAGGCACATTAATTTTTGATGATTCTCCCACAGTTCATTTTAATTTGGCTGTATGCATCATTTGCCTTCTTAATTTTTCTGTTTAGTGAATTTATAACCAAACATATCTGTAATGCTTCTTTTATAGGGAAAAGATATTGAGTTAGTCTTTTCTTGCATGGAAATCCCTGGTCATTTACTTGCAAGTAAAGTAGTAGGTAGTGAAAGAAGATTAACACAGAATGCACACTGTTACATGGAAATACATGACTATTTCTGTCTCCTACCACCTCTTTTCTTGTTGAAAGTAATTACTTTTGTGTCTACTATATTAACCGTCATTAACAACTAATGTGTGGGTACATCCATTTAATTTGTAATTAAATTGTATTTACCAAGTCAAAACTAACAAGTAGTTAGTATTTGAAGGAAAAGGTTTTTCTACTAAATCTGTGTTTTTAAGTTGTCAGCATTAATCTAATATTGCACTAGTTTTCCAAACAGTTTCGTTCCACAAACTTCTGCTAGAGCAAGCAGGTCTACAGTGTCTGAGTACAAGGTTGTGAGAATAAAACCCCTCATACAATAAATACGAAAATTTCTTAAATGTCCTTTTTCCTCTCTAGTGCTAAATAAACAAAAAATCAAGCTATCAAGAGCATTTATCTAGCTGCACAAGCATGAACTACAAGAAGACTTCATTCTATTTGAGCCTATTCTTACAAAATTGCATCTGGCACTCAGCTGCCAGAATTTCTATTTTGACATCTTGGAAGTACATAATATCACATTGTTCTCAGTGTGAAAAAGTGTTTTCTAATCAGCAAATTTCAGTGTTACACATTCCTGTCTGTACTTGTCAGCTCTTTCCAATCCTTGTAGCCCTTTTACTCTTAAGCAGCTGTATAATAATATTAAATGCCTTGGAGAGAATCAAATATAAGGATCTCCAAGACCCAGTAATGATGGTTTGGCTGCACATCAGATGATACCTGGGTAGTTCCTTTAGAGGGCTTTTTGTCAATGCTATTTTTATTAAAAAGTTGCAACCCCCAAAACAAACCCCAGATCCTTTCTTTTTTCTTTTTTGTTCCTCTTCCTAAATTTCAAAGTGTAACAGATAATGAAAGCAGAAAGACTGTTCAAAGCAGTAGTTTGATCTTGCAGCTAACATCCATCAAACTCTTTGAGAGTCTTGTGTCTGCCTGATTTCCCCTCTCTCACTCATCAGTTTCCGTGAAATAATTTCTTGAAGTGTGAGCTTCATAAAATAAGCCATGTACAACACAGAACAGCAAAAATGTGATACTTCTAAGAACTAAAAATAAAATAAAATTCTGTGTCTAGTGGCAGAACCCTCAATTCTAAAATGTTAACATTTTATCACACATTCACTTGAACTTAAAATTAAATTCTGAGCAGGTCATTATTTTTTATCTATTTTAAGTCTGCTATAAGACGAGTAGTTCTATAATTTTTTATACCTTTTTTCCTAAAGGCAGAACATTTGCTAAAGCTGACCTTTTCTTCATAAATATTTTGATTTTGATGAACTATTTTGTTTGGGGTTTTTTTAAACAAACAAATATCTCACAAACAATGAGAATCAGCTCAAAATTATAAGCTATTCCTGCCAGCATCTCTCCTGTTTGAGCCCAGTGCAGTTCTGCCACCAGGCAGGGGATGGGAGAACATGTTCCTCCACGCAGCCACAGAGGAGCTGCCCCCACCAAACCCTGGTTTCACTGGTAAGAGCTGCACAGAGGTTCAGCTCCACTGCACACCAAGGGATTATTTCTAACCTGCAGATTGATTTGTCATGTTCTGCAGCGGCACCTCTGAACTCTGACGACCGAAAGGAAGGGCAAAATGTAATATTCTCATAAATCTTGAAGGTTACTCCTTTCTTCAAATTTTTTCCACTGTGCACTCGAAATTCTCTGAATCAAAATACGGAGGAACACAGCGCTGAACTTTACTGATCAAATCTGCTCTGCATGGATGGTCACAGAGCATTCATTAAAGTAGGTTCTCTGAAGCTTTCTTCAACCATGCAATTTGCAGCTTGCTTGTACACTGAAGAATTCACCTAAGCTTGACTTTCTGACATTTATCCAAATCCAAACTCTAAAAACCTTTAAGGATTTTTTTTTTATTATGTTTTAATTTAAACTCTTAAAAATCCATCTTAAGTTATTTCCAAAACCAGGTTTGCTGTACAAGTTGGCAGATCCAGTGCCAAGGTCACTAAGCAGTGTCAGCAGTATTTCTCAACTAGACTGTCAAAGCAACAGAAATAATTGACTTCAGGACAAACAATAACATAATAAAGACCAAATTCACATGTCCCTAGAAGAAAAAGAGAGTGATACATCACTGAACTTACTGAAACTTTTTTTACAACTCATAATTTGTACTCTACACTTAAAAATTAAGCATATTTCTATTTATTCATCAAATTGCAGTAGTTCAGAAAGATCACCAAATTATTGCTGTATTTTTGAGTGGTTTTGCACAGCTATGGGTACATTTTACCCATAGCTGCATATGTGTATGTGTGTACATATGTACATGCACATTTTTAAGCACGGGAGTACATGTTCTGCAGAACTTTATCAACTTCCCATTATATCCACTTTAACCTCCTTATGCTCCAGGCAACTTCTATTGTTACTACCTCACATTGTCCAGTGGTTTCCATGGAATCATAGAATTGTTAAAACTTGGAAAAGACCTCCAAGATCATCGAGTCCAACTGTTAACACACGACTAAACCATGTCCCCAAGAGTCTCATCCATGTGTGTTTTGGTTCCATGCCTTTCCTGGGCATCCTGTTCCCAACACCTGACCACACATTCAGTGAAGAAATATTTTCCTAATGTCCCATATAAACCTCCTCTGGCACTGCTTGAGGCCTTTTCTTATTGTCCTGTTACTTGTTTCCTGGTTTTGTTATTAATGTCTGAAAATCAGGTCAGTGCAAGAAAACATTTTATCATAGCACATTTCAAAACTAAATTCCTATTGAATCATACACTGAAAGATATAACAGTTTATAAATGCCTGCACAGTAGCTATTATAAAGTCTTCCATCATTGAGTTCCTAATTAGTCTCTCCATTGTAAAGCACAAAATGTGTCAATTAGCTATTAAAGAAAGAAAAAATATCCCAGCATAGTTCTCCCAACAAACTTATGGGGTATTTAAGCACCTTCGTGCTGTAACACTGTAGGATGTCAAGGCAGCGTGCTGAAAGTTACTGGGATGTAACAGAAAGGAGAAGAATTTTGAGCCCTGGTACAACCTGATGTACTTTTAGGGGATTTCTCTGCTGGATTCAGTCCTGCAGACACTTATTTTTATGACTTTACTCCACTGATCTCTGTATGGCTACTGAAATCAAAGATCCAAACAAGATGCAGGCACCCTTTGAGCATCCAGCTTTCCAGAGCAGGCTAGTAGGCAAGATGTAATTAAGTATCCTCATGAATTTTTCTTTAGCTTGAATGCCTAAATTTGGCTCCTACCTCTATACAAATGACTTATTTTTTAAATATGCTGAGTGCCTGCAATTCCCAACAATTTATGAAATCAATCATCATTAAATTGTATGAAAATACTGATGAAACCTAAGTCGCCCACGGGCATTTATTTCTACTCACTGTTACTGTTAAAGAAATAGCATTTTTTCTGAGAAACAACTCTGTAAAACTAAGGAACAAAAATGCAATTTTAAACGTTGAGAATTTGCATACCATTAACTTTGTTTCAGGAGGGAGGAAACATTCTTCCGTTACTGGACTGTAGTGTATCACTGAATAATGAAATGGATCATATCTCCAAAATTTTAAATGATGAAAATATATAGGAGCATTGGCAGATTCTTGAAATAAGGTATTTTTGCCCTGTTTGGATCAAAAGATACATATTTGCAACAGCAGGACAGGCTGCCCCTCGGCTTCTTTAAGAATTACCATTACCTTCTCTTAAGTACACTAAATTTCTCTTCACCCTTTGGCGAAAGCAACCAAAGAAATGCAAATGTGGATCATGGAAATGCCCCAGGTATTCAACTAATGGAGTTTTATAGTAACTGGTCCAGCCCATGAGTTTTCTCACTTTTATCCTTCTGATGCTCTCCCCCTTTCCACAGGCGAACCTGAGCAAACAGCTTGTGTGGGGCTTACTTGCCACAAAACCACAAAACAAACACATTTCAACCAGGGAAACAGAAATAGAAACTGGACTTTTCCCTGGGAAAGCAACTCTTCAAAGTATGATATGAATACATGTGATAAGTGAACTTTTAGAAATAAGATCGTGTGCATCCTAATTTTGCACAGCCCTGATAAGAGCATATTTCCTTGGTGATGTGAGACATTGACACCTCTGAGACAGCCTGAGCAGTCAAGTGAACTGGGAGGGTTAATGAGTGGTTCAAATGTTCTCCATTCAGGTGCCTGAATAACAGCACATCTTGGCCCTTGTGGATATACTATGAATACAAAAACAAAGTTAATGACATTTATTTACACCTATGCTGACATTTTTCTGTATGCAGAGGAAAATAATCAACATATTTTCTTAAAGGTCAAAAGCCTTTGCATAATATATTTCACTGCATGGAATGGATACCCTCTGATAGAATTCAATTGCTGTGTTTACCATGTGTTATCCCTAAAAAACCGAGATTTTATTCTTTTTAATATACTGGTGGTGTTTTCTTCCTTTTATTTCCCATTTTGTAATCATATTCTTTATTATCTCAGCATATAGTGTATGTATGCTGTTCAGTTGGAGTTGACATACTTTAATTTTCATGATTTCACTATTCAGTTTCTCTATCAACATTTATTGTACTGTGATGAACATTACAGCACAATCACAGTATACAGACACTACTGCCTCATATGCCTTCAAAAACAACAGGATCCTCCTTGATTCTCTCTGCAAATTTCCTTGTACTTACATATTCTTAGATATTAAAGACACCACCATTTTTTCCTTCATCTGGATGGAAATGAAAGTAAGGTTTTTTACATTCATTCAGCATTTTTCTTTAGGGATCCCACTTCTGTACCTTTGTTTATGAGAAAGCAGACTGCAGTGTACTGTTCTGTAGCAAGCAGAACATCAGGGGAAGAGATTTGACTGCTCTATGAGTACAAGGATGGTATTAGATTTTTTTTTTATTTTAATCAGTTATATTGTGCAGGGTGATATTTCCAAATCTGCTGTGATAGCTGCTGTTCAACCTCTAAATATGTTGTAATCAACTGCTGCATACAAAACAACAGGGAAAATCTTATTCCAGATGGTTGAGAGACAAAACTTAGCTGAGGTCAGAATTTAACAGAGGGGGAAAAAGAAAAATGTAGTAAAAATTACACCATTTACAGTCTCTGTTACTGTCATCAATTTTAATTTAAATACAGGGAATTAGTTTACAACAACTTCAAACTTCTTGTGTATTTTTCTGTATTATTAGCTTTTGTCCTGTAATTATTTTATCTTTCAATTTTATTTCATTTAACTTCTGTTATTTCAGGGGGGTTTAAACATTTTGATAAGATATTTAATGTAGTATTATATTAATCATTATTAATATCTGATAAAGCTCTTCAGTGCCTTTTTTCTTTTTTCCTAGCATTGTGTGACATATACAGCCCTCTCTAAAAACCTAAGTATGATCAAGTCACATTTCTGTGTTTTCATGAAAGCAAAGCAATGGTCAATTCATTCTGCCCGAGGTATATTTCTGAGAGACCATACTTTTGGAGAAAAAAACCAAACACAGTAATTAACTAATGGCTGAAGACCTTATTTAGTCCTAGAAATTAGGTACAGTTCTCAGGCTGGACTAATCCCCTATGAATGCTCAAAATGCCTGTGCTTAACACCACCAACTTCTCCCTCTGCCAGTCCACAGGCTTTTTTTGCAAAGACAGTTTTCATTATTATTTTCAGTAGGAAAGGTACCTGATTTTAACCAAAACTTGCTTTTTTCACTATTATTTTCCTTCCTCGGCATTCCTGCAACAGTTACTATGGCAATTGTTTTGGTATTAAGCAACAGTGAAAGTACCTGCATTAAACTGATATTATTTCTAAGAGCCTAAGTTACCTGGGCCCTGATAGTGGTTAAACAAGTGACAATTTTTATGGAGATTTGAATGAATGATTGGATTTAGTATATTAAGTGATCACTCATCTGACTTCTCATCTAAAGATAATCCTTGACCAGGCATCACCTAAGAATCAACCCTTTACCAGAGGAGGAAAGAAAAGATTTAAGGGTGCAATAAGACAGCTTTGTTCTGAGATGGAACTTAGAAACGTCATGCAAACACCATGTAGAGCCTGAATAATCAGAGAAAGAACTAAGTCTTTGAGTTCCTACATGCCAAGGCAGAATTAATCAGACAGGTAGAGCAGCAGAGGGAATTTCTTCAGAGGACAGGCATCCTCCCACTCACAGGCACAAGTGGTGCTTGACACACTCCTAGAGCAAGGAGGATATTGAGGTAGAGGGGTTTGAAGGAGGCACACAAAAGCAGGAACACAGCTTTTTCTCTTTCAAGTAGAAACAAAAGTGGATCTGGGCTTGAACTATCCTTCAGGTTTCTGAACAGTGGGTTGGGTCAACAGAAACCCTTATATAAAAAGAAGGATCACAGAGAGATGTTGCATTCAAAATCCTGCTGTGAACTAAAACATACCCTGTAAGTAAAGTCAGAAATTAACTGTTATTACACCTGAAATGTTCATAGTTGAAACTATGAACTATTATCAATTCACATTTAATTATTACAGAAACAGAAAATGAGAGACTACGGAAAAAAATCTTAATATTAAGTTATTATGTGCACGTGCTTAATATCTGTGTTTTTTTTCTGGTGACCTTCACTGCCCCTCCGGATACTAAAATTAATCCCTTGATGTGTGGGACAGGAGACATACACTGACTCCTCAGTATCCCCATTCCCCTTCTCTGGGAGGAGCATGATGTTGATGATTTCTTTTTCCTCCCCACTCCAGAACGTGCTTGGGGTTACGTCTGGGGATTTGCTAACACATTTTTACACCTTGATCTTTCTTCATTGGTACACAAGGGGACATTACATCCAAACATACTATGGAAGGCATTCTTTACATATATTGGATGGTCACCTTTGTTGTCCTAAAACTGGTTGTGGTCAGTTCCATGTCTATAATCTATAGCTGACCATTGCTAACTACAGTGCCAGCAGCTCAAGGGAGATGAATCTTCCTCTCTGTTCAGCACCAGGGAGCCACTGGGCCCAGCTCTCAGCTCCCCAGCACAAAGGAGGTATGGACGTGATGGAGAGAGTTCAGGCCCTAAAAGATAATGAAGAGAGAGACACATCTGTCATACAGAGACACTGAGGTGGGGCTGTCCAGCCTACAGAAAAGAAGGTTCAGAAGGGGATTTTATCAATGTACAGATGTTGCCCATTTTTCACTGTAAAATAGCTAGTTTTCTCTGTTAGACAGTCTCAAGGATGATTTCTGTAAACATAGCTATGTTGTTGTAAAAATTATCTTTTTACATTCCTTTCCCATGGACACAGATCCCTTTGACGGACACTTCTTGTAACCAATATAGTTAGAGACGGAAGTGTTAACTTTCTCCAATGATCTGTGATTTCTAAAAGTGTATATAAGAATTAAACGAAAGGGGTTTCCCCCC
Organism: Climacteris rufus; assembly: GCA_013398175.1. Taxonomy (NCBI): domain Eukaryota; kingdom Metazoa; phylum Chordata; class Aves; order Passeriformes; family Climacteridae; genus Climacteris; species Climacteris rufus. Next base: position 367,615 of record VZRZ01003591.1, read on the forward strand.
TTTTCCGCCCTTGCTCTGAACACAGCCCGAAGTCCAGCTCTCATTATTTCTGCGTCTTCGACTGATTACCGGGATAAGCCGAAATAACGGGGCATCGCGGTAATATACATACATGTCTACTGAGAGGAGGAAAGAGTCGGAGACAGGCCCTTCTCAGAGGTATCCAGACAAGAGACGACAGGAACAAAACAAAGCACATGAAATTCCATTTAAATGCAAACCAAAACCTGTTTTTACTGTAAGGATGGTGAAACATTGGAGCTGGTTGCCCAGAGATGCTGTGGGGTTTCAATCCTTGGAGATACTCAGAACCTGCCTGGACATTGTCCTAAGCAAACTGCTCTAGCTGACTCTGCTTGAACAGGGGGTTGGACTACACAACCTCCACAGACCACTTCCACCTTTATGAGTCTGTAATTCTGTCAGAAATAAAACAAATTAGATCTAGCCTCCTGACTGGAGAGCCAAAACAAAACTCCAGGCAGTTCAAGTCAAGTTAAGGCAAAATGAGCTTCACACCTTCCAGTTTGGAGGGTTTGCAACTTCAGTATGTGTGTTCCTGCATTTACTGGGCTACTGAGGTGTTCTTCTGCTTTCATTAAAAAAAAAAATAGGTTTAGATGAATAATATATGAAACTATTCTATTTTATTTAATTTCCTGTCTAATTCTCTTCACTGTACCTGTAGGATTCTACACAAAACAACCTTCGCTCTGTTTTAATTAATTTTGTCTAGTGTCACACATTTATGCTGTAAATAATCCACTGATCATGAATTATCTGTTTGCATTGAATAAACTCTTCTTGGAACAGCATGAGAAGGATAAAAGATTTGGCCACCAACGCTTCAAAACTTTTTATTTATATTTGTTGTTTAGCATTCAGGCATAGCACTCCTCTGGGGCCTTTCACCCACGTACTCCAAATCAAACTAATTCAAACTTCTGAATAAGGAAAAACTGCTGAGCTGCCCATCCTGTTGTGCACTAAGGCAATGTCTTTTTCATTCTGTTCTACAGCAGAAAAAAAAAACAGATTATTTTAAAATTATTTAAAACATTAAATATTGAACCCATAGTGCTGGGTTTCACAGTCTTCAAGGATTTCACTGTGGTTTGCATTTCATTTCATTCTGGAAAGTTTGCATTTCTCTCAGTGAATTCAAGCTCTGTTTCATTATATGGAAAAGCTTAATCCTACAATGCATTTTTAAAATGTACATTCTAAATAGGAAATGGTCTAATTAATTCTTTATTCCCAAGTACCCACATTAAATAACTTTATGAAATCTTCATGTATCCCTGGGAAACTACAAGTAAATATTCCTGAGATGCATGTAGCAAGTTAACTACTAATTCTTCTCTGTGGTTAGAGGCAAAACAATAAAAAGATGCAATGATATTTGCCATCTTGCTCTTTTTCCCCCTCAGATTGAGATAAGGTGATGTGAACTTGTAGATAACGGAAACACAGCTTACAATTTGTCATCATTAACTGAACCAACATTCTAAACACACATTATTAAAATTTGTTGTTTCTCCACAAACCTTAATTTCCCTTCCTATTATTTCTTCATTTTTCAGGTTAACCTACATATCCTCATTAGCTGAGGCACATGCTGCCCATCTTTGTGTTTTTTCCCCCCTGCTCACAATATTTAATTGATACACAAGATAAAAAAAATACATAAGCTAATAGAAATGCACCTACCAAATTTACTTGGAAAAACATGCTGACAGCTCTCTCATGACAATATAAAGTTTGTGTTTGCTTGGGGTTTTTTTAATGAATACTGTGTGCACCTGAAAAGCAGTGTATCACAGAAACTCACACCTTTTACTACAATAAGAGCACAACAGACTTCACAAAGTCCATATTTCTGACTGAAGTACAGCAGTTGCTAGAGGTCAGTGAATATTTTTAAATGCAAAGTTGTATCTTCTACAAGAGAACTCAGCATGTCTAATGTGTGTCTTATCTAAATATTCACAGTCACTTTCTAATTATTTTCAGGATATTTCCTGGCATGACAGATCATGCTAACAGCTTCATTAACTCTGCTGTGCAGCACCACTGTACAGGTAGTATGCACAGCCTAATCTAGTGAGGAAAAACTGTGCAACTTCCCAACTTTAACAAAATAACCATTATTCTCTTTCAGGGTGTTAATGAGATTGGAAAACTGTTTCACATGAAGCCATCACAACACTAATACAAACTGTACTGTACTTCTCCATACAGTTATTTTCTAGCAGTTGTGCTTCGTTACAGAAAACAGATAATTATGCCTTTGACATGGTTCCTTCATTTACAGATTACACAATAACAGAGCCTGGTGGTCTTTATTGCTAATCACAAAAATTTCATTCAATTCATGTTCAGCTGGGAAAGATCTGATTTCTTCAGTAAATTTTTGCCTAAGCATTCATTGAAAGGTAGAGTAGATGGCATAGAGCACATTCATTTCTTCCAGGAATCTTTGACATTTCAAGAGCATTCATGTAGTGACACCTTTCCAAAGTTGAATTTCTGTAGCTATGGATTACTACTAGTAATAGCTGCTAGAAGGAAGAACAGTTATTCTCACACCTAGAAAAGCCTTTTAAACTTCCAGTAGAAGGTAATGGAAAGACTCCCTGTAATGAAGAACAATGGATCCAGGACCAAAGCCAAATGGAAGAGCTGGAAAATTTATAGCAGGCCTGTCAACAGCAATACAGAGCAGCAATTCCCAATTCCAAGTGCTCCCTGACCCTTTAAAGTAGCAGGAAATTCTCAGTTTCCTCCAGACTCCCAAAGTTCTGCAAATAAACACTAAGGATCTTCACTAAAATCTTCAAAATGCATTTTCATTCTCTCAGTATATTGAAAAAAAATATAAATATACACAGGCTAGAAAAGAAAAAGGGGAAAAACATAAATCCTGAGAAAACCAAAGAGAGAAGCATGGGGGACTGTTTGAGAAAACTCAGGAGTTATTTTTGAAATTCTAAAAATCACACAAATTTAAGGCTCAGAACAGCACATTTACTTCCACACAGATCAGTTCCTTCACTCAGTCTTCCTGAATCAATACCCACACAAGTGAGTTGTCCCGGATTGAAGACAAATGTGTATTTCAGAGATATTTTTATTTTTACTCATCTTTGAGTATGGGAAAAAAGTCACCTAAAAGACTGTACTCCACATCCCTCAAAGCAGTTTTGTGACCAAACACTAGTTCCATTCAAAAGTCTGTAACAATTACTTGTAAAGTACAACTAAATGCAAAATTTGGCCCTATTTAAAGTGCAAACACAGAAATTGTGCTTTATGCATTTATAAACAAAATTCACCATATAAAAGCACTCCTGAAGCACTACCATCTCTTCCTTATCCCTGTCCTAGAGGGATTTGATACTGTTCATGTACATCTTCCTTGAGGGAATGGGGTGGGCAAGTCTGGTATGTGCCAATCACCCCAGTACTGCTCTCATGTTGGGAGAAGGAGGGAATGTGCATTCAAAGAGTGACAGTGATGCTATAACAGCTTCTTGATCCTTTAAGCTGAACTCAAGATTGGACAGAGTTTTGTCAAGGAGGAGAAATTTTCAAGAGTTGACATAGGCCAAGGTAATAATCATCATAAGCTTATATAGGATAACTCCTCAGCTATGCTATTATGATAAATTCTTTTATTATGATAAACAGAATTTCACCTTCTCATGTATCAACACTGTCCAGAAGCCAATCCTGGGTGGGGCATTGCTCTCCCATTTAAGCTGGACAGAAGTCTAATCTAAGTTTGGCATCTGTAGCTGCAAAATGAAGGACATGCAAGATAGTCCATCAAAAACTGGAGATATCTTTGGCAATAACAGGTTGACAAAATGAGAGTTTTTCTGAACACATCAGTGTCAACCAATCTGGCTTGATTAAGAACTAATCAGACTCTCTGTCTTTCCCTTGCCTCCACTTTTTCCTTCACTATATGACCAAAATTAATTTGCCAGGAATTATTTTGTCTGTAAAATGGCAGTAAATAGCAGTAATCTATGTTTTGGGATTTCCTACCATTAGTGGGTTCATGTGTATTACATGTGTATTACATGTGTATTACAGTAACTCCAATGGTAAGATAAAAATGGTCAATATATATTGATAAATTAATAAGATTTATAAAACAAAACAACAAAAAAACAAAGCATTCAGACATTTGCTTCAACACACTATTTAAAAACACTGAGGAAAGAATAACACAAGGCAAAGCTACCCTTACCACGGGAAAACCCACATAAATGACCTAAAATATTTTGTGTTTACATTCCCATACATTTTAAGAACAAAGTTGATATCTGAGCTGATCTGTTCTCCAAGGCAGTTGTTTTTTTCTAGCTGCTGGCAAAGTGTTATGTCAGACTTGATTATCTACTAAAGTTTACACAACCTTATCTTGACTGAGTTCATTTTGTGTGCAGTCTATTCATTGATGAATTGCATAATCTCCCTGGGACCTTTGTGGCAACATCAAAGGGGAATCACCTTCTGGCCAAGCCTGAGAGAACTGTGTTCAATTGTCTCCATCTGAAATCACAAAGCCAAATTCAACTCTGGCAGAAACAGGCAGGGCTCCACTAAATCAATAAGATAATCAAAGGTTTTAATTAGATCGATGCAAAGAACAGCAGCAAGCCCTGGCAAAAATCTGCATTAGACCTAGGTCCAGATATATCCAGGGTTGAGTTTGTCCTAGGAATTTTTCATGCCTTTGAATAGCTGTGCTGAAGCAGAAAATTAGAGCATCCATGGATCCCGTGTTCCCAGCCAAAGAAGCTCAAGAGAGGCAGGCATATGTAAAAAGGAACATATTTGACTGCTACCTAATATTTCAGCCTTCTCTGTCTAACGAGAAGCACAGCAACCACACAACCCATCTGAAGAGCTCACTGAGTATAGGATGTACTTCTACTTGCAGAGAGGTAAATACTCAAAAATCAGTCTATCAACACATACCCATCAGACAATTCTCAATGTGTGCAGTCTGGACACCTTTTTAAGGACATGCTACAGTTCAGAAAATGTTTCTGAATTATAACGTTTTGTACAGAAATTCTGAAACCTTATAAAAGGGTTGTAAGTTGTTTTCTTACGCTTCTTTTGGTAAGGAGAAGGAAAATACTGACAATACATGTTATTTTAGCCCTGGTTTAATTCCCTCAGGAAAAACACCAGAAAACTAAACAACAAAAAAACAAAACAAAGAGTCAAATTTCAGAAATGTCTTCACCAGAAAAAGTAGGGAATTGTATACAGAATTGTATATTCTGCACAGCGTATATGCTCATGTTGTCTTTCTCTGCCAGGAAATGTTCTTTGAACTCAAAGGCATCTTCTTGAAAATCAGAGTCCCATCAGGCTAGGACCTGTGTATGGACAGAAAATTGCACTTTCCCTGACTGCAGAACTAGGTATGAGCACAAGAACTTCCATGGTTATGGAATGACTCAGTGGCCTGTGAATAGATCCAGGATGCTTTTGTCTGCTGCAACCAAATTTGAGTTCCATATTGCAAATATCACCTGTGCCACAGCACAGCAAGTGCTTTGGTAGCTTTGGGGAACTCTCCATATGTGTACTTAAAACAGAAACCTTTTCTTTTCTGTTTTCCAAGTGTGAAAATATCAATGCTACTAATGTACTTCTCCTCTAATATCAGGAAGAGACGAGACAAGACAAATCAGTCACCTTGAGTGGAAACCTGAATAAGCCCAGGGTATATGCTTCTGCTGAGGTACAGCAGAATTTGCAGCTTTCAAGGTTTGGCTTAAGAACTGTTGCTTAGAGGAAATTGAGACAAATGGGTTGCTCTGCCAATACCATTAAGATAAAAGGAGGCTTGTATTAAACAAGAGTGTTCCACTTAGATCATGCACCCAGTTAAAGCTGGCCATCTTAACCTACCCATCGAGCAAAAAGGCCACCCTGGTCCTTTCCTCAGAGGTCTGGCTGATTTGAGCTGTAGTAATTCCTGAACTACAAATGTTCTGCGTTGATTTGTGCCAGCTGCACTTCAATCGAGGCCAAGAGGCATTAACTATTTCATAATTCATCTCAAGCATGCCACTTCTTGTCACAATACACAGACCCAGAGTGCTGGGAAAACTGGCCTAATCAGCTGTACAGAAACATCAGTAAAAGCCATCAGAGTAAAGGCTGATAAGCAGAAGGAGAAAAAAAAAATTTAAAAAAAGCAGCCACACGCTTTATTTTCCCCTTTTGAACGGGGGAAAAAAAAGTATTTACAGCTTTTTCAAAGTGCTGTTACACACTGAGGCGTATCAAGCCAAGCCTTTCAGAAGCCTTTTAATTTAGGATGCGTAAGTGACAATACATGACTCACCGTGAGTGGCAGCAATTCAGTTCAGTGGGGCTTCTCACATGATTAAGAACTAATCAGTGCTCTCAGCTCTGATCCCTGTTTCATGTCCCAGCCAAAGGGATCAAGGGGGCAAGAGATCAGTGTGGCACAAAGGGCCTGTGCGGCCAGATGCTGCTCAGGGACCAGTGTGACAGGTCACCCACTGCGAGGATTATACTGCCCACGGGAGGGGCAACAGCAGCCAGGCAGGGAGGGAGGGAGGACAGGAGAAAGGAGGAAAGCTGCTTCCACAAACCAGGCTGAGAAGGGCAGCATGAGAAACAGGAATGCTTATCAAGCTGAATAACCATGAAAGTGACAGAGAGTCTAAGTTTTTCAGAAGGTCTGGATGCAACCCAATCTGCAATGAGCCCATACCTGCCCACATCCCTGGCCCACCAAACCCTCTTTATGCTGCCATCCTATAAAGGAAAAAGCTACCCCAGGAGCAAAATGTACCTGGAATACAAAAAGACTCAAATATATACACTTGGGAACATAAACAATTCCCAGTAGTTTTGCCTTCTGGCAAGATCTAAGCTCTTTCCTAGGTGTTATCAGTGGAAAAGGAAACAGATCATGTGAAGACTGCCTGAGGAATCTAAAACTTTAAAGAAGCAGCTGGAAAAGGTGTCAACCAAGGGATTACCACGGATTAATCTCAAAAGATTTCATTCTTCTCAGGTGTGTCTGCTCATAGTTAGGTATCACAGATTGGCTATAAATAGATGTACAGTAGTTTTTCAAGAGATGTGGTTATCCTTGGCCACCTATCTGGGAGGAAAATCGATCCCCTGTTTGTACCAGACTTCTTTTTCTAGGAGGATAAGCTGCTCTTAGCTGTACTTCCCATATTGAAAAACCAGGAAACACACAGCAAAAAGTCTTTAAACATACCTGTATGCACACACACATCCAAATGTACAGGCAGCATTCCATCCCCTTCGTACTGGATTTCCATGACATACATTGAATTCTATTGCTGTAACTTGCAGCTCACACATAATTAGTTTGTTTTACATATTCAGCATTCAAAACTAGAATTGTTTTGACAAGACACAACATAAGAGATCTGAAATCCTCCCCAAGACCCACAGATTTTAGTATTCCTGAGAGTGGTGACCCTAACATACATTTTAACTCATAACCTCCAGTGCTCAAATTCAAATATTTTGTTCATGAAACTTTCAAAATCCTGCCTTGCATTTGCCAGTCTCATGAATGCTCGTGCCAACAAACTCATTCAGCAGACTACTCACTGATAAAAGCTGAATAAATATCAGAGAGGTAAATGTAATTAGAATTTGGAGCAACTGTATATTATATTACCTTCAATCATTTTATAATACACATCCAGCTCTTGCTAATAAGACCATGAAAAACAATCATGATCAAGAGAAATGAAAGAGCCAGTTTAAAGCACTGCAATTTTATCACTCAGAATTAAAACACACATGAATGTGAGGTCAGCAGTAACTGCAAAATGAGAAACCTGCAGAAATGCTTCTTGGCCTGTGTGAGCAACAGCAGAGGTTTGTACAGTAAGTCCTGCAACAGCAGAATTTCTGCTGCTATTTTCCTGTAGGTTTTGCTCTCATGGTTTCACCTTCCCATAAGAAGGAGACACAAGTCTCTCATCCTTGCAGCAGCAGATTTTAACTTCATAAGTTTGTTGATACCCTTGTTAAGTTTTAATAGCCAGCTTGAAATTTAAGCCATTCCTAACAACTGGCACAACATAGAGATACATTTATTTTCAGACACATATTACATATGCTGAAAAGAATAGCAGAAAAGATAAAAATATTCTTCTCTCCTCCCCTTAGAGCAGATTGGTAACTAAAAGAATTTAAAATCCTGTTAAGATGAATTCATGCATGAAAAAACATATTCCTATTATGTGCAGTTTTATTAATCACCTACTTAAAGCTCAAGGCCATCTGTCAATGTATGGTAAGGAAAAAAACAAGAGATAGCAGAAGACAATCGTGGTGGTATTCAAGTATACTTATTGTGGCAATTGCAATACAAAGTACTATTTTAAGTAGTAGAGTATTATCATTCTTAAAAGAAAGGCTCACAGAGAACACAAGTATTTTTAGGAGAACAAATTCCTAAAACAATTGTAGGCTGTTGCAGCTGCAATCAATTCTATATTTGAAATGCTGACAAAACCTTGAGTATGAAATTCAGCTCTGATCACCAAACCACTGAACCCATGCCTGCATTCCAGGAAATGGAAGGGGTGGGTTTCACTGGAAACTGTCTCTTGAAATCTGCATTGTCTTCCAGTTTGACAAACTCTTTGCAAGTAAGTACAAAAGCCAAAATGGCACCAGGTGAGAGCCTCCAATCCCACCTCAAGGAGTATCTCCCATGCATTGCACATGAAAGTAACATTTGGATTATGTAGTTGCATCCATTTCTGAAGGCTGTGGATCCCCTCAGCAAGCACAGACATATAATCTCAGGGATTTTTATTTGTTTGAGGAACAAACCTACAGAAAACCTAAGGAAACTGAAAATCCAGCCTTATCTTACCTTCTTCCAAAATGGTTAATTCATACCCTGAATAATAACTGTCATAATAAATTAATTCATCCACCAGGACTATATTAAGAGACTTGTTAGTTAATACAGTTTCCCAAAAACAACTGTATATCACTGCTATTCCCATTACATAATTTGATACTACAAGGCACATATTAACTTTTGCTTTTATCTTCCACAAAAAAAAAAAAAAATAGAGTGCTCCACTGCACTTCACTGGCAAAATTGTTAGTCTGTGTACATATTAATATAATTGATATTTGAAACAGCTCACAGCTGACAGCTTGCCTAGTGAGATTTTATTATTTTTTATATCACAAAATGCCTTCTCAGAGAATTTTCTTTGTATGCACATTTCTGTTTTGGAAAAACTAACAACTGGCAGGCTTTTGAAGTGTTCCATGATAATTAATGACTCTGATTTACATGTCTACAGTACATTACACAGACACATGTCAGGCTGCAATGCTGAGTGCTTAGAAGCTATGATTCCCCCATCATCAGTCTTGGATTTGCACATAACAGATACCAACAGCAAATATTTTTACCCAGCTCAGTGATGGCAGGCAACGTGACAGACTTTCTACCAAAGTTTTGTTTGTTTGTTTGTTTGTTTCAATCCCTTCCTTACATCCAACCTTTACTCCTTTCTCTTTTATAAACAAATGGAATAAATGTGGGACTTACCAAACCAGCTTGACAGACTTTTTCACTTTGTGTTTCCCACCTTGCAGCAAATTTATCCCAGGATGGAGTAATCCTAACATTTTGCTCAGCTTTCTTCTGTAGGATTTTAATATCTTTTACCTGAAAAATAAAATAGAGTGAAAATATTAAAATAGTTCAGTCATCTTTAAGCTTGTATTTTAGAAATAGCAATCAGAATTGTGTGCTTTTTGTGCTCTCTCCCTGCCCAGTGAAGTCTTTTTTTTTTTTTTGCTCAAGGAAGCTTAGGAAAAGCTTCTGGGTAAGGCACCCCTGAAGTCTTGCACTTCTTCCACACATCTGCTTCTTTCAGGAGTGCATTTTCTCATCTCTGCTATTAAAAATATCTGATTTGGGTTGCAAATGTTACTCTGAAATATTCACTTTTCAAAAAGAAAAATTATTTTCAAAGAAATCTGAGGAAAAACACGCACTTTAAACATTGCATTTCAGGCAAGAATTTTTCCATCTCACAAATAAAACAGTTTTTCCAAAAGCATGCAAACTAAATCTGGTAGGTGAGTCATAAAAAGCTTACAAAACTGTGTTTTTACAGGTTTATAGCTGAGACCAAATTAAACTTGACACTTTCCTTTAAAATAAATTACTAAGCTAGAGATCATAGTATAAATAGTGTTTGATAAAAAATAGCTTTCTTATTCTCTAAAAATGTTCAGAATTAGGGAAAAGAGATCTTGCTCTTCAGCTGAATGAAAGAGGTCTGTCAGTGCATTTTTCCTGTCTCTATTGCTCCAGTGTTGTGTGGAGCAGAACACCCGTCTGGGTTTCTGTGTCCCAAGTTCACGACCAACTGCAAATGTGCAGCCAACAACTGGATTTGTTACTAAAATGGGTAAGAAAGTACAAGTTGATAAATTATGAGAAAATGGCTCTGCATTAATTTACACACTACTTTCTAGGGTGATAAAGGACTTTATTCCTTGACTTTTTATTGTGTTATACAGGCCAATTCCAAGACTCTGTTCCACTACTTAATCTAATTTATTTTTTGCAATAACATGAGAAAGAAAAATACATGCTTGGTAAGAAAAGGGGTGCAAACAAACCCTACTACATCAACACTGGTTTAGATCCAAGGACAAGAAGCAAATTATTGACACAGACTCCTATAGCAGGATATCTCTTCCCAAGTAAACACCTGCATTAACCTCTTCCTTAAAACAAAATCGGGTTGTGCTTATCTCTTAAATTATAAATTAATGAATTCTATGTATTTATAAAGTAGTTATGATAGTCTTCATTGTATTCACTCCTTTCCTAATAATTAAATGTTTGTGTATGTGCCCAAGGCTATTAAAAAAATATCCACAAGAGTAATTATGAGGACATTCCAGTCCTTTTTACCTCAGAAGAGATAAGAGATTTTCATGAAAGTGTCAATAAGTGTCTTTCACCATTTCAGAGCTCATAGACTTTCCATTTAAAAAAAAAAAATTATAACAGTTAAACGGCCATTCCAGCTCAGAAGTTTTAAGATTTTAAAAGACAGGAAACAGGAGAGAATAAGGTTCCTACAATGATGTGAAATACTGTAGGAAAGAACACTTTCCAAGCTAGGTGTCATGAAGGCAGGAAAGCTGAAATCCATGGTTGTGAACAGTCTGACTGTAGCAGTCCAGTGACAACACAGCAGCTGACAGGCTGAGGATATTATTTGGGAATGGAATTTGGACTTGCTCCTCTATGAGGACTGATTAACACTGGAATTGAGGGAGGAAACGAAACCACTTTCAGCGGTTCTCCCAGTTCTAAATCACTTGTCTGAAATCTGGAAACTGCAATGTGTAATTTTGGTGCTGGAAGAGTCCTTTAATAATAAATTGAGGGGGAGGTGGACAGCTCTGGAAGTGTGAGGACTTAACTGATCCTTGCTCTTATAAACATTAATTTTTACAGGTTTGACACACCCTACCAGTCTGAGAGTTTATAAAAATTGTATTTGGGACTGGACTTAGTAATTTGTTAATTATAAGTTAAAAGTTAGTCAAGTTAAACCGTGAGAAATGTACAGGTGTAATATTCTCCTGTAACCACCAGAGGGGGCTACATAAAATGGGGGTTAATGAGGGAACTTTCCAGAAGGTTCGGAAAAATTCCAATAACATCACACTGAACAGTGATTGGTAGATGAGCTGACCAATGGGATTAGCGTATGGAGAAATGATTGGTCAGAAATGCTCCATTGAAATGGACCAATCAAGATGGCCCAAACGAACCAATAGGAGTGAGGATCCAAAGGCCACCAATCAGGAGCTGGGGGAGCCTTTAAGAACACCTGGACCCCTGCTCCTTATCCTCCTGAGGTGATGCACAAGGCTGAAGGAGCACCCGTGTTCCATCAGCATTTCTCTGCTTTGCAGCTGGGAGGGCGAGTTTCTCTCAAACTCCCATTTCCAGTTGTTTTTGTTAATAAACTGGTTACCCTGAACTGGTGACTCGGCATTTATGTCACTTGCTGTCCCCACAAATCCCAAGGGAACTGTGATATTAGATTCTACTGGCTTCCTTCAGGAGACAAATCCTTTTCCTCTTAGAAAATGCCCATGCAGCACATCAGCAAGGAGACTGCTCACAAGAGGCAGCGACAAGTGAGGGGTCCCAGTCAGTCTTCCCTTCATGCTGCTCACTCAGGGCCATATTCTGTTCTCAGTATTTTCAGTTAAACTAAACCATAGCCTGTCTTGAAATTAGCATTGAAATGCATCTCCCAAAATATGTGCTGATTTTAAAAAATACATCACTTTCAGTTTTGTCCCCTAATTTAATTTGGTCAGCTTTTTTTTGACAGTGATCTTAGAGGTCTTTTCCAACCTAAACAATGCTATGATATTTACATTATATGTTCTTATATTCTGGTGTCTTTTCTGTAACAACGTGAGCTTTTTAGGATGTGTGGTACTGTATATAACGTGTTGCATGAAATGCAATTTCATATCACTATAGGGAAGTAGATACAACCATTCCTTCAACAATCTGACCATCAGAATGTTCCATCAAAAATAACTGCATAAGCGATGACATGAAAATTACATGAATCTATATAAAAGAGCAATAATGAATAATAGACAAATAAGAGACTAACATACCATAACAAAGCAGAGGTAAAGGAATATCTCAATTATTAAAAGCTTTCCAACCAAAAGAGGATGCTGTTGTCCTTGACTTTTGACCACAGTGGTGTGGTAAGATGTCACAAGGTCAAAAGATCAAATGCTTTAAATAACTGGTCTTCTCTGTATTAATGAATATTTAGATAGTAAAACTAGGGTTTATATTCAATAATACCTCTATTTACCCAAGTATTGCTAAATAAGAAAAGATACACAAAAAAAAGCCATTATCAGAACTAATTATATTTCTTACTGAAAATCAATTAGCGAACCAGTTATCTGGAGATGAGATAAAGAACCAAGCTGAAATGCTGTGATTATCATCACATGGCCTGACTGAAGCCTGCCTGCAAGGCTGCCATGCACAGGAGAGGTAAACCCTGTCTGTATCCCCTATACCTGAAGGTCAAAATTTCAACCACCCTGTAGGATCTTCTCCTTCACCTTTTAACTCCTTCCTACCAAATAATCTCATCAAAACACTTCTCTGAACAGCTCTTCTCTGACCATTTCTGCCTTCATCCATTTAGAAAGAACCCTGCAAACAGCACAGAAAATTGCCTTTTTCCTCCAAAAAAATTTAAGAAACAAAAATTGCATGTGATTCCTTAGTAAATGTATTTCCTGATTAAAAGCAGAGCAACTCCATCTGCTTCATTTATGTGTAGTTCCAGCATTGCGATGGAATATGTGAGAAATCTGTCAACTCTCAGTAAGAGTAGGAGGAACGTGGTATTATCACATAGTTTACTGGATTTCATAACTAGGCATAAACAACTGAGTCTAATGCCCATGAGAAAGAAAATATTACACTTTTATTGGGCAGTCTTTTTCAGCATAGAAGCACCCACAACAGGAAGACTGCTGAAAAACAGGATATAAATTAGGTCATGGAAGTTTTAAAGATGCCATCTCTCACCTGAAGTATTGATGCCTCTCAGAACCAGAATATCGAACTTGTGCAAGGACAATGGAAGATAACAGGGGAAATGACACACACTGGTGATACAGCAACTAAACAAAAAGGTGAAAAAAGCAGTAGGAATTCCCACACTGAGTTATTCCCACATCAAATTATCCCCACACTGAATTCCCTGTTTCTCTTGGATTTAAAATGCCTTTTAAATAAGATTTTCACAGGGTTGCCACATCCTTCAAAATTCTATTTCTTCTGAGAAAAAGTCTATGAAGGGTCAAATGCTTTTTTACTTGGCAGTCCTTAAGCCAAATACTCTTTTAAACACTTTATTTGTTTGAATAGGAGCAGGAAGGAGGGAGACGCTCATATCTTCAATTTTCATCACCATGGGGAACATTGAAAAAACATGGAATAAACATATTTGCCCTGCTGTTGTCTATTCTACATTACACATACATAATTACTATTGAAAACATACAAGGGAAACAAAGGATTTGGATGCAATAGAAGCCACAACAGAAATGGCTAATTCTTGAGTGCACATTATAAAATTCTCTCCTGCTTGAATGGCTTCATGAATCCTGGTCTGCTCTGCATTTTTCTTGTGATCCTTTAGAATGATCGATATTTCAACCAACATAAACTTCTTGTTCTCAAGATATCCTTATGAAATTTAGGATTACAGTATCAAGTACTCTGATTTTAATTAGTTATCAGTATCTCTCTTCCTTTATCTGTACAGATATTTACAGGGCATTGTCTTTTCCCAGTATTGTCACACCACGGTTTAATATGAACATCCTTCTGTATTTCTTTTGATCAGAGATATCTTAAAATAGGCTAACAGTCATATTGTCCTACACTAACCTCCACTACAGAAAGAAACCATGCTCTTCATCACCAGCCTTCAAGGACAAATCTTAAAGGCTTCTCTCTGTCCTGCTTTGAGCCCTCAACTTATCATTCATAATGAACTTTTCTGCCACCAGGCACAACTGTCAACAGGTGACAAATCATTGTATCAAGTGGCAATTTTTCACTTTTGTTGCTCCACTTTCCTCTCTGGCATCCTCTTACAGGATATATATTTGCTACAGAAATGAATGTATTATGTATTACCAGCCCTTAATTTCTCCAAATTCACTTTCCTAATGACATGATGAATTTTAGATTTTGCTATTATATGGGCAGAGAGTGTATAGGACAAGGGGGAATGGTTTTAAACTAAAAGAGAAGATCTTTAGATTAAATGTTAGGAAGAAAAACTTTACTCAGAGGGTAGTGAGTCAGAGAAACAGGTTGCCCAGAGAAGTTGCCCCATCCCTGGAGATGAACCTGACAGATTTTCACTTCAACAGAAAGCAGGGGTCCAGAGGGTAGGAGACTTCACAGATGTTTGTACAGTGAACATTTGCAGGGAACTTCCCCAGTACACACTGGAAGTACAGCAGGTTCTGGGATATAGGAAAGCAAACCTGTATTGCAGGAGTCCTGGAAAGCAACCAAGGGAAAACTTGAGGGGTAAGAAAGAAACATGCACACAAGAATCATAATTTTTAAAAAGCCTTGTTGCTTTTTCTCTTCACAGAACATGTTTGATGAACACCAGTTTTAAATAAGAAGCTACACATTTTATATGGTCTAAAAAAAGTCATACAAAACCTTTGGGAACAAAGTACTATCATAGCCAAGTACACAAGGACTCATCCTTTTGTGTCAGGGACTTTCTGGGGGCCTTTCTGTAAGGAATATCAGCATTATCCTTCTCCTGCCCAACCTTACAGGTTTCTCCAGGCCTCATTCTTCTGAAGAAAGTAACCCTGTGCCTTTGAAAATGTGTACATTTTTTGAGTTCTTCCACTAAACCAGGTTGCTCAAAGCCCCACATGGATGGCACATCCATACAGCAAGCAAATATCAAAAAAGCACACTTTGTTCCTAGAAGGCAACAAAGAAAGGTGCAAAAGTCCCTTTTGATTATGTGCCTTTTTGATTATGTACCTTCCCTTTCCATTAAATCCTCATTTACCAAAACACAGCATCCTTCCTGCTCCGTCCATTCTGCTGGCAATATTTCCACCTTCCTGATCCTACCACCAACATAATTAGAGGAGTAAAAACCAAATGGCACAGACATAACCGTAAAAGACAGGACAAGGGATACATCAGCCTCACATATGAAAAAAGATCACGTCCAAAACTACTTGTCTGCAAGGATAGTAGCACTTGTACAGGTTATCTTAGACTATCATGAACAGACAAACCCAGAAGTGATGGTTTTTGGTGCTTGATTTTTATGTCTTGACATTAACAGTGCCTTTAAGTGGGATTTTTTTTTGTTGTTGTAAAGATTAATAAATCAAAAAATACACATCACTAATACTGTAGCAGCCTTCACACACACTGGGCAATTATGCTTGCAGAGAAGACAAATAGGCAAAGTTTCAACAGAATGAAATGCTAAATTTTCCACCATGAAGGATTTGCTGCTGCCTTGCAATGAAGGGGAGTGAGAGAGCGATGGAGAAGGGAATCAGAAGGGAATTCCACACATGATTTACTAACACATTCACAGAGCATTTACAGCCATTAAGGCAATCCTTCCTCCAGAGGCACCCAGGAGATTCCTCTAATGCTTCCACTGGGATTGTCAGCAATGAATCCTCACAGCTTCACGGGACTATTATGCTTTGACTGTTTGCATTGTCGTGTCTCTCTTCTGCACATAAATGTAGCTCTCATTACAGCTAAAGAGCTCGTGTGGAAGCAGGCTGAGCAAAGAAAAATTGCAGAACGCTGGTCAGCAAAATTAGCTGTTTACTCCATGCTAGGCAAGGATTCATAATTTGCAATTACTTCGTTGCTCAGAAGACCGTCAACACCTAGGAAATGCCAGCTGTCACCACATGGTGCTGATGTGCACCTTTATTGTTGGAAAAAAAACGAGAATTAAAAAGGAAGGTGAGTGGGTGGCCCAGGAGTGGCCCTTTCAGCTCCAGCACCGAAATGGTAAATAAAGACAACCATACAGTGAGTGCCTGGGTAAAGGAGGCTCTGCCCTATTTCTTGCCTTGCCTCGCCTATTTCTTGCCTTGCCTCTTTCTGTTACACTGCAAGTTCTGGTATATGGATACACACCATAGCTCAAATAAAGCATCTACCTCATTTTTACAAATTAATTTGAAACATATTTTTAATTTCCAGACTTCCACGTTGTTAAAAAAAAAAAAAAAAAGTATTTAAAGGCATATTTTTACTTACAACTAAGTCCTTCAAAACAGGTTAACATACAAGCTGATACTTAGGGCACATATTCCTCCAGACAGTAAAAACATGAAATTCATGACTAATAAAGCAAAGCAAATCACTCATTCCTCCCAAGTCCTACTTAAAAACCTTACTTGCCAGGCAAGACAAAGTGTGTACATGGATCACAAATTAATTATTTCTATATACAGAAGTCAAGGCTTTTTTTCTGCATGCTGTTGCTGGATGGAAAGCATATTTTTCAATAGAAAAAAGAGAAAATGTAAGAAAAAAAATAGAAAAACCAAGCAGAACTTGTTTATTAAAAGATCATAATTGGTCTAGGATGCAGCATTCATTTAGAAACTGTCTTGGGCTTACTAAATTATATATAAGGCTTATAGGGATGAAAAATTTGAAGAACACAGGTGTTTTTCATCCTCAGAAGCTAAAAAATCCCCCCATCTTCACACTGCAGAAAGCCGAATGCACCATCAGTATGGATGGAGCTGTTTAAATTAATGTTAGGTATTACAGCACATAAAAGAGCAATTCACACTTCACAAAAAACAGGTGGATAAATGGTTTTCCTCCCTTGGTTTGCCAGAGTCAGAGCTGGTGACTTTTATAGATTATGTTGTAGAACTTCATAAATATGATTTTTGCCCTCTCTTTCTCTCAGTCACACACACATAGAGGTCAAAAAGAAGGAGCACCTTGAGTAGCAGTCAGGAGATATTATCTGGGGACATTAATCTAAAATAATGCATGCTGATGGCTAAAAAAAAAAAAAGCTGCTTAATAGTCACAGAATACTTTTTGATAGATCAATATCACATTGCAATACCGATTTAAGTAAATTACATTGCAATTGCTGAGGTAATAATGATCTAAATGATACTCAGGCAGGAGTTTATTTTTTCTGAGTTCCAGATGGGGGTTTTGGTCACATAGAGTCCTTTTTGTGTTTTTTGGAGGGTTGCTTTTTTATAATTTTTATTTTTTAATTATAATTCATGTCCTAAAAGTGACATGAGAAATGCAACTTAAATGAATTAAATATGTTTGTGCTTATGTGGCAGGAGCAGCTGGTTGGCAGACAAAGAGACTTTCCCTTTTTGGTCACTGGTAGGAATTAAGTTCAGTGAAAAGTGGAACAAGCAGCTCCCACCCACCAGTTTTTCAGGGCTATGTGAAGCAAGGCAGAGCCTTCATTCTGTTTCTAATACCAAATGCTGATGTTCAAAGGAAAGAAAACAATTAAAGCAAAACAGTCAGTGAAGATATCGTTATTATCAGTTTTAAGAGAGAATCTAGAAAAATTCCTGACTCTGCACATCAGATTTGTGCCATATTTCCAGAGCTGTCTTTCCCTCTAATTCCTCAGCTTTATAATACAAAAACTATACAGGGCTACCTCTTCAACTACATGACAGTCAACAATTGGAGGGGAAAAGAAAGGAAAAAGACCAAAAGAGAAAAAAATTATTCTGAGGACCTAAATATGGCACATTTAAGTCCTTTATCAGCAAAAAGTAGTCATCATCAGACCTCCAAACTGCACCATACAATAAAGTCCCTACCTGTGCAGCTCTGAAATACCTTGATCTCAAATTCTGCTTTTCAACATGGAAGAATTCCTTGCAATAGTAATGAATAAGATTCTAAAAATTCTTTTCCGTTTGGAGAAAATGAAATACACATTTCTCTTCAAGGTATAAAAAGTATGTTTTACTCTGATCAAATTTATTTAAGTTATATTAAAATGCTTAGCATACTACTTTATTATATATACAATGTAATTTTGTAATATATTCTTTCTGTGAAGAGATTAAATTATTCTGCTGGATGTCTGAAATGTTTAAGAGTAGAATAAATTCCATTATGGCCTCTGCTGACATGCCTTATCTTCCTTTTTTTAAGCTTTTGTGCCTGTCAAAGATTGCAATTGTTTTGAAGTAGCTGTTTGGGAAAAGTATTTTCCAAAAGTTTGAGGAGATCCAGCTGTGGTTCTATTTTATATTAACCAGGGTTGATGTGAAATATATTTGGCATATAGGCACAGGGATCAAGGGTAATGAAATACACAGGCCATCATTACTATTTTTAGATTTCATTGCAAATATCAGGGGGACAAGTTATTGAACACAAATTATTACAGCCATAAGGAAAATTTTATTTTTCTTGTATCAGGGGCAAATTATTTTTATCAACTCAAAATTTATGCATTTTTATCAGCACATAGGCTCAATCCTGAGCTAGCAGGTGCTTTACATTTTGCTTTTTTCTAAACTTACACAACTGCAGAAGTTATTTACATCAGAATATAATAATTCTAACAACATCTTTCAAAGTCTAAAGAAAACATAGAAGGAAAGCTTTTTGTAAAAGTACAATTTATTAGAGCTCCAGCAGTTTAAACATCATTTTAGAACAAAAATATTTAAGAGCTCCAACACCTTTTGTCATTGGTAGGGGAACAAATTATACTTCTGGCTCTGCTGCTATGAACTTAAGGGGACACAGACTAGATTTAATTTAAACAGGTGTCTGCCTCCACGAGACTAAAAGTTTAGCAGTCCATTTTGGAAAGAAATTACAGTAATATTACTTTTGTTTAATCAATATTAATTTTGATTTCTCTGATTTCTCATACAGGAAAAATATACTAAAAATGTAAAAGTAAACACTTTACTGTGAAAAGCAATTTTACGTTGATATTAAAAATTATATCAAGTAGTCAAAACACAGAAATCTTGTCATCAAAGATTTTCCACACACAAGCAGGCCAATGTAACTACAATACTAATTTCTGTCTACTGAAAAAGATTTCTGTCTCAGCCATTCCTATCTTGATAACACCTTTCTTTCTATTAATATAGGTGTCCTTAAAAAGTGAGCCCAAAGTCCTAAACAAAGCATATGAGTATTTTAAGGCTCTGGAAAGCAGAGCTGATGTGTGAGCAAACTGTTGGCAGGAGTTGTAATTCAGCCAGGGATCACAGTTCCTGTCTGAAGGACTTCCCAAGGCAGTCAGCCCTGAGGGGGTGAAAAACAGGAATAAACTTTTCTGGATGAAGCTGCAGAGCAACAGCAGAAATATGGTCTCAGCCCAGAAAACCTCTTTCTCTCCCTGGGGAAAAATGGAAGAAACTATCTTAAATCAGAGTCAGATGAAGGACAGGAAAATAAAAATTGATGGCATCTTAACCATTGTATTTTGTTTTTCTCCTTTTGTGATGCTATTTTTAGAGACTGCCTATCAGGACACCTCCTGTATTTCTCACTGGAAAATAACTTCACAGGGTTTTGGTGACTTCATGAGGTGCTGGCAGTACCTTACTTTAATGAGCATTTCCTAGGTTCTTAAAACCTCCACAGCAACTCTTGGGGAGCAGCCCACAAATATTTCAAATCATATGTCAAATCATATTTCAAATCATATGCCAGCTGACAATGCTATAAGAGACAATGGAATTATTAAATTGATTGCACTATTTTATATAATTTTTACTGGCAAAGCTGTTTGTTTTACTGTGAAAGTGAAATAAGAAAATATATTTGGGACCTACTCTGCACAAAAATCCATCCCAGGTCTGCATAGTGCCAGAGGCTGATATCAAGTTGGTTTTGTTTTTTTCTTTTTTTTTTTAATTAGTATTAGTCCAATCTCCAAACTACCACCTGGTTACAAAAATTAGGGCATGTTGTTTATAGAAGGGTGTCGACAACAAGTGATAACACACTGTGCGAGATTCATTAAAATAAAAGGCATAGATATCTTCCAGTTGCACATCAGAGCAACAGCTGTTTCACACCAATTATCTTCCCAGTTTAAAGATGAGGAAGAAAGACAGTGAAAAGAAGTTAATATCCAGCAAAACATGTTACACTTCCACAGCTTGTTCCTGCTTTATTACAAAGAAAATAGTGCAAGTGCACAGACAATGAAACCATACCCTCTTCTGCATATTCAGTATTAACAGAACACCAATGACAAGACAAATCTGGTTTTATTAAGCTGCTCATGACAATTATAACAACAAGAAATTTTAGGAATAGCTTAAGTCAAGGACAATGAATTGTCCCTGTGAAAATCAATATGTAAGTTTGCATCCAGGTGGGCCTCACTGAAGAAAGCACAAAACTAATTCTAGGAGAAACTAAGAAAAGCAGCATAATAAAGCACATAATTTACTAAAGCATGCAGAAATGGGTCAGCAAGAAAGCAGACTATGTGGCTAAGCTTTACCAGGGAGTGTTTTCCTGGAGAAAACAAAGTTGTAATGACAGCACATTTTGTGCATAAGTAATTCTGTAATTCCTTTAGTGAGTGAATAATAATTATTTCAACCTACTTAGAATTTAAGGACTGACACAGACACCAGAGGACAAACTATACTAAAAAGACACTGCATTTCTTGCCCTTCAAAGTTATTTAGCACTATGACAAAACAGGAAGTAGGAAAAAAATAGGAAAGTGCTCCCCTGACAGAAAGGACCAAACTGGAGGACATATCAGTAATTCTAAATAATGAATGACATGGGCTCACTCTGCAAGGCATGTGTGACACTGGCTCCATCTGATTCAAGACATTCATCATAGCCACCCTCCTTGCAAGTGGAAGGAGGGCATAAAGGCTAAGAAGCTCTTAAAAAAAAATAAAAACAAGAATGTTCAAGACAGAGTCCTGCCTTGCGCACCCTTCTGCAACAAAAACAGCAACAACAACAAAATGGAATAAAGGATCACATATTGTCAGAAATTTCTTCCACGTTATTTTTTCTTCTTCTCTCAAAAAAGCTTGATACACTTATTTTCCTCATTCCTCTCCTCTGACACGGAAGTTGTGATTTTGATCACCTGCCCCTGTATTTGGCAGGGGGGTTGAGGAAAAAGAAAGCCTGACTTTATCATATACACAGACACACAGCTGATTTTTAGAAAGAAGGTTCTGCATGTGGAACAGAAGGGGGAGCAGAAGCTTAACTGAGACACCAGAGGAAATCCAACATGTTGTGGACTGAATCCCCCCAAAACCTGACGTTGCAAGAGATCAGACAATAAAAGTACAATAAACATGTTTAAAAATGACAGCACTAGAAGACCAAAACAGGTTATCTGCAGAACCACTCAAGGCTTTATCAGCACCTTCTGTGTTTGCTGTCCCATGGAAACCCACCAGCCTTGCAGATCATTCAGTCTGCCCTTGGTGCTAAGCAGGAACATCACCCGTTCCCTCAACATCAATTGTTATGTGAAATAGCTGTATTTAAGATGTGAGAGATTCCTTACATTATGAAAAGGTTCCTCCCTGAGAGGGGTCAGTCCGAAACAGGCTCCCCAGGGTCATGGCACAAAGCCTGACAGCGTTCAAGGCACATCAAAACGATGTTTTTAGCCGTGATTTAGTTTTATGCAGCCTTGCCAGAAGCAGAAAGTTGGACTTGATGACTATTACGGGTCCCTTTGATGCCTGAAAAGCTAGCCCAAAAACTGAGGCCAGGCAGGAGTAGGGGAATAAAAGGTGGGTATTTATTTGAAGGGCCTACAAAGGTACATTTAGGGCAGGCAAAGCCCCCTCCTTGGGGCATCACCCAAAATGGACGACGAGTCACGAGTTCTCCACACCTTTATAGACTTGGTCCATTCGCATATCAGCATAGATTCACCAATTAAAACTTTACAATTTCCCCCTAGCTTGCTTCCCTCCCCCCCCCCTTTAGAAGCTCGGGTCTGGGCAGCCCAAATGGCCTTGGTGAGTACAGAGGGCTAGTGTTTTGTCTCTAAAGAACAGCAACCAAGGAGATATAAAGCATACACACCAGGCAATGCAGGATTTGAAAAATATAAGGGTTAAACCTAAGGCATCAGCTTCCAACTCAAGATATTCCAGGATTCTTGGAGGGCAGGACCACAGAGCATCTGGGTCCAGGGAATATTGAGAGGACACTCTAAGGACCTGAAGAAAACAATGCTACACCCACCACAGGACACTCTAAGAACCTGGAGAACACAATGCTACACCCACCACACTAATTTTCTTCTTCACATTCCTAATGAAACAATTAGATGAAGTATAACAAATCCTGCCTGTGACTAAATGCATCGAGGATGCCTTCTCCATTTCTTTTCTTTCCCCAAATGATCAATTCAATCAATGGATGAGCAACAACTTGCTAATAATATTTATCTCAAAACCATCCCTACCTTAAAGCCAGGTTCAGGCAAACTGCTAATGCAGCCATCAACAGCATCCAGAACACACAATACAAATTACAAGTGTTACATGATTATTGAATCTGAAAGGTTTCTCTCCCCCTGTATCCAGCTCATTTGCTGATATTAGCTATTTTCTCAGTACACATTTCCACAGGGATTCTGTCTTCCTCCTCTCTCTGTGGCTCAGGTTGCGCTTGCTGGGAAGAAACCATTCCCTACAGGAGCACCTGAGATTTGATAATTCAGCTTGTTCTGGGAGTAATGCAGATGGAATTAATTTATCCTTAATTCTTTTCCTGCAAAAGCATCTTGATTCTAGGCCTAAGTCGATGTAGGCCTGAATGGTCTAGGCCTTGAACAACTTCAACTAAAGTACTGTGGGTATAAAAACATCATTTTGCCATTTTCTATGCAAATAAATTGAAAATTAACAGGTCTTGGACAACTCAGAGCTTCTGACATCTTGTGCACAGGAACCCTTAGGGAATCCACTGCACAGCCTCCAGCCAATAAGGAATGTATTATTTTCTTCCTATCAAGTTCCTTTAAAACAAGAACAGCCATGTAAATCTTCCTTATGAAAGGACTTTAAAGTTGATGAAGCCAGATGGCTCTAAAGACTCTTTCTGCAAATTCATTTCTTTGTTAAGAATGTAAGAAGGAAAAAATCCTACATTAATTCTTCACAGCTATCAAGGAAACAAAGCTAACCTTCTTAAATACTCAATGGCAATGAGTATCTCTCAAAACATCTTCAATTAAGTAGTTTAATTTTCTGAATCCAGCTATCATCATCCCACTCAAATTTTACTCCAGCTTTTAGAAATTTTTTTTTTCCTTTTGTAATTAACAACATAATTATAAATTAAAATCCATATTGGGCCAAAGGCTAAAAATGTTATGGTTATGTACTGGTTCTTAAGTAGGAAACAAGACTTATTTTCAGCCAACTACAGGCTTTTTATGATATTCAGCAAGTTAATTAAAGACCAAACAATTAGAACCTTTCAGCTTTTTCTTTTCATCCTTTGGTTTATTAATACATATTAAGCTTTTGGGGCCAGCAATCATTTCTTATTAAGTCTACATTTAAAGCTTGATAGAATAATCATTCCTTCCACAATACCTCATTTTACCTCAATACCAACACAATATAGTAGCAATAGGAAAAATCTCCTAAAAAGTTGCCTGCAGGAGAGAACTAGGAAAATTCAGACAAGCAAAAGGAAGACTCCTTTAAAAGTGCACCTTTTAGTTCATTTATCATATGAAATAATTTTAGTACATTTCATAATATTTTAGTAATATTCATTCACCTTTCATTCATAACATTCATTCAACATTTAGCAACATTAATTCAACATTTAGTAACATTCATTCATCCGTATGAAAGTAGCCTATTTTAAGTAGAAAATTGCAGTAAATAAAAAGGCAAATGGTTCTTTTATTGTTTGCAACAATTAAATATACATCTGTGAACAGGCCTTCTTTCTAAAGGCACAGAAGTGTATCAACCACAGTTTTGATTTCAGAAGCAAGGTAGCCACATCCTGGTCAATGCATCCAGCCAGGACAACTTAACTTGCAAAAGTAATTTTCTTGGCTAGGAGAAAGTGCAGATGGGCCTGGAAGTGGGAGATGTTGACTTGGGAACAGTATGTAAAGTCTATGCAAAATGATGTGGTGTGTCTGTTAGAGTAATGAACTGTGACTCTGAAGAGTAAAAACAGTGCTGAGAGGCACCTACTTAGAGATCAGTCTGGCTCAGTAAGTAGAATAAAAGGGCTACAAGGAAGAAGAATTTTAAAAAAATCTACTCAGAAGCATGACACTTTCTCCACTGACAGTAACACATATATTTACCCACCATCCTTTCATTTAGATGGAACTATGTCCCTCTTTTTGTTTGTGTCAACATGAAGCTCTGTAGGCATTAGATTGAGAACTTCACACTGTCAAGAAGTGAGACAATGATGAAAGTTGTCAGAAAGTGAAGGAGGAATATCTATCTTGCTAAAGAAACTGGATAAATAATAGATGACAGAACATATTCTATTGAAGCACCGTTAGGAGCTTAATCTTCATGAGGACACAGGATGTGGATCAAAAACAGAAATCAACTTAAATATTCTCACGTGTTCTTAGTATCAAACACAATAAAGCAGCAGAAAATGTTGAAATTAATCTGTTACAAACAGTACTGGAAAATGTATTTGCAAGGAATGAATATCAACTTCAAATTCAATAGCCTGATAAAAGTGGCAAAGAAATCCTATAAAATTCCCAGTTACATCTTCACAGTACTTGATTCACCACTGAAATTGTTTGAATCTACTCCATTATTTCTAGCCTTAGATGAAAATATTTCCCTCACACAATCATTATATATTATATTAAACACATCTATAATTTCAGTCACAGGTGTAATGAGGAAAAAATAACCCCATCACCTTAATCAAAGGCAGGTTATTTCCACAATCTAAAGCTAATCTGAAAGTAGACAGATGGCTCTAAGAAACACTGCTTTTATCACACAGCCAACAGATGTTTCTGAATGGTTTTTTGGTAATTGTCAGATAACCTTGCACATCTCGTGTGTGAGCTCTCTCTTAGCTTCCAGCTTTAACTGTTGCCATCTATGCCTTGGAAAACTGCAGCTGGCAGTTTAAAGATGGCAAAGTGTTTGCACTGTGCAGCTGTGGGAAGGGAAAGCAGCTCCAAGAAAGGGACTGTGCAGCTGACTGAAGTCAAGGAGGGAGAGGTGGAACTGGTTTCAGGTGACACAAAGCAGCTCAGGTGTTGTCCCAGTTCTTAAATATACACACAGTCACTGGAAATACATCCCTAAATAAGTTCTGAACCTTTTTTTTTTTTTTTTTTACTGCTTTAAGGAAGGCAGAAATGTTACTGCTTTAGCAGTCTTAAATACAAAGAGAAGATTAAAATTGTAAAGTTAAAAACAAAGTTAGGTGAAGCAGACCCTTAGGAAAACAGACACATGTGGACCTAACGCAGATGTGTGGAAACTGGCAGCAAACATTCAGATGCATAAATCTGTAAATGTGGCAAAAAGTAATGGTGGGATAAAACAACACAGAACACTGGCTCAGGCACTGAAATGTAACAGTGGGCACCTAAAGATCAGGCAGGCTCTGGAAATTATACTGACAAGAAAAAAAAATGGTAAGAAAAACTGAGATGATGGATTACTTGCAAAAAGCTACACAATTCTGTGAACTATTAAATCAATGAAAAGAATACAGACGCGTTCTTTAGATGAAATTTTTGAAACAGTTCACTCAAGTCCAGTCACGTATAGGAGTTTTTGAAACATTCAATATTACTATGTATTATTTATTAGTCATCATAATGTACTTTTAAATATTTGTTTAGCACACCTCCTGCAGTAGTCTTTATTCTCTCTATTCACCATAATACTGTAAAATTATTTGATTTATTGTACATAATACATATTTAGCAATTATTTTTTCATAAAGCTGTGAATTTTGAAATTAGAGTTCCTTTAAAACCTCACCATATAATAACCATGAAAACTAGTGTATCTGAGAGATTTCAGTTATTTCACTGTGCAATGGAATCATACTGACATTAGGATGCTGACAAATACTAAAGTTAATGTGCATGATTGACCCAGCCAGATACATGCATGGTGAAAAGTGAACTTAAACAGAAATCTGTATGTCCTCTACAAAAGTATAAAACCAACACTGCTTTCCCCTGGTGAACAGGAAATCTCAGATCTTTTTCAGTACTTGAGGGAGGTCTCTGTCAACCCAAACCAACAAAAAATCAATCTAGGACCATATTCTGAATTATGTCAGCTGAGATTCCAGCCTGCTGACAGCTATGACTTCATTTCCAACAATGCTTATATTTCTTTCTTTCTCATGAAAGCTTCAAATTCAAAAAGACTTTGAACAACTGGGACACAACCCCCCAATACAGACTTTTTTTTCTCATTTAAAATGATAAAGTCATAGATGCTTAATGAAAACAGTAAAACAGGTTTATAACTAAAGATTTAATTATTTTTATTCATTCAGTACAATGGAGATATTTATGCTAAAGCCTTTGGGTGGTTGATCAGGTGCAATGGCCAGGTAATTACCTATGTTCACATGAAAGAAAATTATATACACAAAAATCAAAGTTTGTTTCGGTGTATGTATTTTTTTCATTATTTCTTAGAATGGAAAGCTATTAGAAAAACCAGACTACCTCTTGGCAATAAGGTAATAGCAATTTGGAGAAGAGAGAAGACAGAGCAATTATTCCTTCTGAAAAGAAGTTCCCTAAATAGATGGGAGTGCAGTAATTGAGATAAAATCGAGCATTTACAAATGATACTGAATAGCAAGAAAAGTTCACAAAGCTCTTGTGTGGAGACTTCTTTCTAGGTCTGTGTGCAGCAACAGCTGCAGGGGCGTTTGCTTGGATTGGAACCACTTCAAGCACCAAGTTTCTTTCTTTTCTGAAAGTCAAAAGTCTCGATCTTGTTTAAGGTTTGCAATGACAACTAAAATTAAAATTATCAATCAGCTGTGGCTGCATTACTCCATCTGCAAGCTAGCCACCTTTGAAATATTGGCAGGTTATACTTATATTCACCTTAGATCTTCTAGAATCATTCTTTTATCCAGGTTTCTCTGCTCTCCAGGGAGTTCTGTCTTTGTAAGTAACATAATGGAAAATGGACATGTATGAAATATATACTCTTCATAGAATTCTCACTAAAGTCATAGTCCTTAATTTGCAAACTTAGGTTAATAAACATGCAAATGATTTGCAAATGAATTGAGTCAATGAAAACCAAGCCCTTTATCTGCTGAGTTGGAAGTTGGAAGTTGCCACCCAGACAAGCACATCTTTTGCTGCACAAACAAGCAGAATGCAGAAACCAGGCCAAAAAAATCTTAAATCTAAATAATCCTACAGGTTTTCCATTTCTTTAATGCAGTCATACAGATCTGAAATTATGTACATTTAGATTAAGGCAGAGTGATAGGATAGAATATAGAGTAACATTTTAAATAACTAGGAGAGATGAAAGGTTTAAAAGTAAGGCCTTTTTTCCTCTTGAGAATATTCATCCTTTAATTTTTTCCCAAAATGATGCCAGTCACTATATCATTGTCCTTCTTAATCAAATACAGAAATTAAATCAGAGGCACTGATGAGGAAAACCTCAGCAGAAATGTACTTAAGCTTATTACATACTACTTTCTGATTAGAGACCCAACATCACTTCACAGATCGAGATACATGATCATATTTTCAATTTGGTTTGACTGATGTGTTTTATTTTCAATGCAATAAATGAAATTCCTATCTAAAAATTAGAATGTAAACCAGAACAGAACTGCACTTCTAAGACTGCAGTTTTGCAGAAAACTATATGTGTACTGTGTTAAATTTTCATGTTGGTGTGTTTCCTATTCATACATTTAAGTTGCTTTTTCCCAGAAAGGTCTGAATGGATGTTGAGAATTCATGGACAGAGGCAAGAGATGCAGACTACTCAGATAGTGGAAAATAGCTTCTGGGAACAAAGAACATCTGTGGAAATTACAGGGTCCACTGTTTTGTTCTACTCATTATAAATACAAGTCTCATTTTAAAATACAAAATAATATGGTACAGTGATCTATCCCAGATTGCATTTGATATCTCTCTGTAGCTCTATTTGCATCTTATTCTTGAACACCCAGAGAGATCTTCCCAAAGAAGGTAAGAAAAAAATGCTCCTACATTGGAAACATTTATATTTAACTTTTTCAGGAATTGCCGAATCGTACAACAGACTCTGTTGGTGTGAAAATACAGAATCTTTGTAAGATACTGTTCTACCTTGAGACAAAAATATATATATATATATATATATATATATATGCANNATTTTTGTAAGATACTGTTTTACCTGGAAACAAAAAAAAAAAAAAATATATATATATATATGCAGAATATATGTAGAAATAAGTATAGTTCTAGTCTGAAGTATGGCATATGAATCCATAGTATTATGGTTGCCTTATTAATCAGTTATTCTAAGAAAGCAGTTCTCCTCAGTGTATCACTGAATAGATTCATCATAACATGCATGTTGCATAAGAAATCCTTTATGAAAATTAATTATTTAATAGGCTAATTAAACTTTTAGTAGCTTAGCCATTAGTTAATTTTCACTATGCTTTGCCACAAGATTGACCTGCAGCATTTCATACTAAAAGAAGACATATCTTACAAGAGCCCTTACTGTAGTGGTTTGATCATTTGTCCTCTAGTGAAAATATAAATATTTAGGCTTCTAAGTAAGTAAAACTACAGGTTTTGAACTGCTACATTCACCAGCTGAAAGGAAAATATTCTAGACAAAAAAATCTAGACAAAGAGCTCCTTTACAGTGATGCAATCTGTCCTGACACAGGAAGAAAATTGAGCCTACTGCTTCTATGCTGGATAAAACTTAAGAGAGACACAAGAGTCAGACTTCCATGGTCACCTTGTTGTCTTGGCTAAGAGAAAGAAGGGAGAACACTTTGGGGGAAGCTTCATTGTGCTAAACCCCTTCCCAGCACCCACAATGCAGAGTGCAAAGAGCCATCACTGAGGGAACCTTCCTGAGCACGTGGCACAGATTTATCCCACTCAGAGGATGTTTGAGCTGCCAGGTAACAGGCTCCAGATACAGCCATCTGCTGGTGCATTTGGCCTTCACTTATTCTTTTTCTGGTTTTCAGTCCAGATCTTGCCTGGCGCAAAGTATTTCTGCCCCTCTCTTCCTCTGGAAGACTTGATACTGGACACAGAGAAGGAGCACACAGGGATGCAGGCAGCTGCTGTCTGCATGGCCCTTCGTGGGCCATACATTGGGCAAACAACATGAAGGCAGACCACAAGTGTAAAATTAAAATGATGTCTTTATAAGATGACTTCCAACTAACTCCAGCTACCATTTCAGTTCTGCATTCACAGAGTGACTTCAGTGCTCCCTAGCAACACTCCCTTTCCCACAACTTCCACACCTCTCCACAACTTGTATGCACAGTGCCATAACTGGCACTCCTTCACCTCTTTCTTTGCTCAAGATTTTTCCTTCAGAGCCAAATCAGTGGGTTCTTATGTACAGGACAGCTGGTCCATGTCTGTTGCCACACTGAGCCAAACCTGCCTTTTCCACAGATCCTTCCAAGCAAACAAAGGAGAGCAGCAGTAAATTCACTGGCATTGCAATCCACTTGGATACAATTCATTATGGTGAAAGACAATGCATTGCCCAGCTGCAAGGGACATTATATCTGCCTGTGCATCAGATACCTCCAAAGGGTGCAGCACCCAGCACAGTACCCAAATTCCTTTCTTTCTCCCAGGTCGGAATTCCTGTACAAAACTGTATATAAAACTGTATCAAATTCCTGTATGTAAGACTAAGTATCCAACTTAAGTTAAACTCATAAATTGTAAAGATATACCCTTGTGAGTCTGCTCCTCTAACTCCTTCAAACAGAGCTCTCCTAGATCAAATGATTTAAAATGGCTTTTGTAAAATCCTGGGTACTTCCTTGTAAAGAGACAGTAATGGGACTGGAAGGAACTACTTGCAGTCAGGCTGTGATGAAAGCAGGCCTTGGCTGTGA
Source organism: Climacteris rufus (assembly GCA_013398175.1). NCBI lineage: Eukaryota > Metazoa > Chordata > Aves > Passeriformes > Climacteridae > Climacteris > Climacteris rufus. Next base: position 398,441 of record VZRZ01003591.1, read on the forward strand.
CCCTGCAAAGCACGACACATGTGCCATTAAACATTACATCTCAATTCCATACTATGGCATCACTAAAAGGCTGAAACCTTTGCAAGTCTAAGAATTAAATTGTATAGATAGAAATGGAAGGGACCTATTTGCTGCCTTCTCAATAGCAATAAATAAATTTAAAAAGCCTATATAAAAATATTGTATAAGAAGATGGAATTGTGCAATACCTGAAGTTCTAAATTGGGCCTGAAGTGTTTTCAATGGTGAATCAAATACCACATGCAGTCCTGATTGTTACATTCTTTTTCATCAAAAGAGCTGACCTCCAAAGGTCACAACAAGGAAATCTCTCCATTCCAAAAGGAGTGGGGCTGAAGGACTATGCATGGAGCCACAGAAAGCTGCAAGGTGACTGCTACCCTTCAGCACTCAGCCACTTACATAAATGTCTGCACATGGAAACAAGCCACTTTGCAGGCAAACAGCTTGGCCAGAAGATTAAACTCCCAGCAAAAGCTCTGAAATTCCTAGGTGTCACATAGTAAAGGTAAAATGAGTGGCACACAGTTCTGCTGCACTGAAACTCCTTGTGGGGGATTGCAAGGAAAGGGAGAAGCCTTGCGTGCACATTCCCCCGGCAGCAGCAGAGCTGCTCTGAGAGGCTCTGCAGGTGCTGCTGCTCCAAAGGGATTCCTGAAGGAATACAGGGTGCTTTCCATGCCATGCTGCTTCAGCCTCTGCTCCAGAAGCACCTGCAGGATGTTGAAAGCTGCCTCAGTGTCATCTCAGGTCAGGCCTCAGAGCCTTGAGGTGTGGGCAGAAGGCAGCTGTGACCAGAAGGATGCTCTGCCCCTTCTCCCAGTTCTTGCTCTGAAAAGCAGGTGGGATGTGAAGGGAGGATTTCAAGGCAGAGCATAACCACTACACTCACCTATGTACTCTGCAGAATATTTGGAATTAATGCCATGCTTTGCTAGATCATTAAACTCTTCGCATGGTAGGACAGGAAGAGTCAGAGCCTATGGAGCAGAACTGGAGGAAGAGGAAACTGCAGCTGCACCCAAGTGGAAACAGGGAACAGAATGAACACGTCTCCTGAAGAGGCCAGAAATGCAACAGTTGCCCTGTGCAGAACATTCCCTGGGCGATGGAAAGCAAAAGAATCACAGGATCTTGCTGCATTTATCCCTGGTCACCCCTTGACCTGAGGAAATGGGGAAGAAATAACATTTTCAAGGAGGGGATGACACAAAACCCCTCCCTTATTCCTGTGTCAAACGGGGATACATGCAGCAGTAGAAATGAGACCAGAAGGTGCAGTACCCATGCTGTTTACACCTTTAGACATTCCTAATGGCAGCAATTCCATCTGAAATACTGAAGACAAAAATTCTCTTCCCCATTTCCTTGTGGTTTTCGTTTTGTAAAACACACAAATTCTTCTCATTATGTTAGAGATATTATTTTCTTTGAGACAAATTATTACCAGACTGCTACAGTTTAGAAGGCCAGCTCACCCCTCTAATATCATATCAGAAATTAAGGTTTTGTGATGATATCTCTACAGAAGAGCATTTCATTATTGGTCTGAATAATGAAAACCTGGATTACATTCTTTTTGCTCATTGAAGGTATCTGTCACATGCAATACAGATGCTGTCAATACAATGATTAACTGCAATGACTAAAAGATAGCTAAGGATGTTTTCTGATGCTTGGATGGTATTTGTTGCCTTCCTATTACTCCCGGAAAGAAACCTCATAAATGACAGACTCTTCTGAGATCAAAGAACAAAAATTTCCCTATATTAATGTGGGTATAATTTGGAAAACATTCTTTGTTTTTCCATGGTTCAGTGATATCATCATTTTGTACATCCTGCATTTTAAATCCTTTCCAAAGTGCTTACCTACTTTCTGCCTAGGGCATTAGAATACATGGCTTGATAACAACAAACAAATAAACATAGCCCAGGGTGATAAACTTGAAAAAGCAGGCAATACACTCTTACTAGAACAGGATCCAGATTTTGTGATAGAATTTATTCCACTGAAGTTTAGATCAGGGCATTGAAATAAACCAGCCTTAATACTTGACATACAAAAATCCTCTGACCTATGGGAAGAGAAGGTTTTGGTTGCATTTGAGTTTATCTGATCTGTTTCAGAAAGAACACCTCAAAACAACTCACCCCAAACCATTTTTGGCTATAGGAGAGATCAATAGCAAAAAAATAAAAATATTACAGTGACTTCAGAAGCATCTCAGCCAAGTTGCAGTCTGTGCTGGAAAAGATGTTTGAAAAATGCTATAAAGAATAGTTTTATAGTAGAGCAGTCACTACTAAGTAGATCAAGATATACCTGTGATTCAGTTTTTGATGTTCTGCAGTGCAGGATCAGACATAAAAGAAAATAGAGTGTAGTTTGCAGAGAGCAGTAGGAACTAGGAGGCAGCAGGCTGGCTCTGTCCTGGAGTGACTGAAATGAAAGTAAAAGGAGGAGCCCTACATACCGGGAGTGGGGATTCTTTTATGCCACAAGAAATTGATGGAGTTAACTGATGCAAATGAGCAAAATATCCCCTAAAATAAGATAGGCCTGGAAGCATGACTTAGAAAAGTCTTTATTCAACTTCCCCAGGTCTCTGAACTGATCCCTTGGGTTACAACACCCTCTATTTAAACCAGGAAATTCAACCCACACCGTGCAACTGTTTACTGTCTAGCCTAACATTCCAGCACTGAGTTTCTTAGTTCCTTTAATCTGTTTCATTCTCATTAGAGTTTTGCCTTCTTCATTTTTAGCATTCAAGCAGAGGCAGGGTTAGCTGAGCAGTGGTAAGGAGAAGGAAGTGCCTGGCAAGGGGCAGCAGTGTGGAGGGAAACCATGGAGATCTGTGGGTTCTGCAGAAAACAGAAGGGCAGTAAGAAATTGGGGCAGACACAAAGCAGAAAATGGTAATATTTCTGCTGAAGTTTTGAGAGTTTTCATTCTAAAGGACCACATAAAATTTAAAAAAAAAAAATCTGAAAACTCACTTTTCTTCAAGGAAAATCTATTAATGAGTCAACTACCAGCTAAAGTGGAGACTGACTCCGTGACCTACCCTGTTAAATATGCCAGTGGCACACTCTGATGCTGGCATTTCTTAACTTGATTCTTGACTTAAATGCCCTTTTAACGTGCTCATTAGTGAAACCTTCTAATTAAAAAATGCAGCAGTTAAAAAGACACCCTCTCCTACACAAGTCACATGGAACCAACCTGAACACCTACACGGTTCATTAGCTGAACTGGCAATTTCAGATCCCAGAGCAGTTCTCTACCACTTCTGCTAATTGAAAAACTTGTAACAGAAGTAGGCTGTTATCTTTTTTATACACCTGTCACAAAAGGCAGAGCATAATTTATTCTATGGAAATAAAGGTTTTTGCCACCTGGAAAACCTTAGGAATCCAGAGGCTTGCAGTAAAATTTGGTCATTTTTAAGAATTGTGGAGGGAAGTGTTGTCATAAGATTATCTGTCCCCTTCTAGACACCTTCTACCTCCTCCTCTTTTCACTTTTCAACCATCTGCCATGGTCCCCTGCACATGGAGTACATCATTTGGCTTCATACTCTGTTCTATCTCACTTTTCTTGTGCCATGTTCTCACCCCACTTCATTTAAATACCTCTCTTTCTCTTCAGCAAGGTCAGGATCCTACAGACACCAACACCATTCCCACCTGTAAGTTATTATGTGATCTGAAGTGTTATCTGCAGTTAAATGCATTACCCCCCCACATCTGCTTCACACATTATTTCTATGGTGTGCTGTTATGCAATTTTTCTGTTGTTTGGTTTCTGGGTTTTTTTGTGGGTTGGGTTATTATTTTGCATTCATCTTCAGCTTGTGCCATGGCAATCTTTCAGTGCTTGTGAACAGACATCAAGTTTTATTTCTTCATAGCTCTAGAAACTAATCCATATCATTCTTGTATATCTCTTGTACATCACTCTGGGGCTGGTTTTGGCTGAGTTAGAGCTACTTTTCTTCACATTGACTGGTATGGGGCTTTTTTTTTCCCTCACCATGCAAATTTATTTTAACTGACTGTTTAAATTAAATCAGTTTTCCTCAAGTCAAGCCTGTTTTGTCTGTGACAGTAATTCGCCAGTGATCTCCCTGCCCTTATCTCCACCCACAAGCTTTTTGATTTGATTTTCCCAGTCTGAGCTGAGTGAGGAGCAGGAGTGTGGCTGAGGGGCCTCGGGCAGCCACCCAAGGTCAAACTATCACAATACCCTCAGGTGCTCTCTGAACCTGCAGAAATACAGCCTCAGTGAGGACTGGAGTTCCAGCAAGCACAGCCATATCCTCCTTCTGCTTCCACACTGCCACAGCCCTTGTGAGCCAAAGGATCAACACTAAACACCCTACAGAGATTGCACTGATTGTCAAATACTCAAATTAGTTACCATTCATTCAACAAAGAGGATAGTATGGGATTCAGCTATATATAATTTTATATTTTATGTACAAAAGGTCACTTAAGTCGATATTTCTTGTGATTTATGGATGCATTTCTATTTTAAGATGACGTTTCTTAGCCCTGGAGTTATGAAAAGATTCCCACCCCTATGATGCAATTTGGTGCCATTTTATAAGTGCTACTGTTTGCTCAGGATCTCTTTCTGCAGAAAAGCAGAAAACACATTTTAAAATAGATGTTGGCTTCCCTACCCATGCCCACAGGCTTGCTGGGTGGCCTAATGACAAAATCAAGAACACAAAACCTGATCATTTTCTACCAATAACCTTCTTCTTACTCAGGTTATCTGCTATGCTTGAATGGCAGTGTTCTTTTTCCCTCTGCCAAAAATAAAGCACTTATCAGATAGATGGAATAGTAAGGTCTCAAAAAGCTCTTCAAAGATCTAAGTGTCACATCATTTCCAATCCCATAGGTAATGATGGCAATCTGTCCCCCATCACTTAAATAATGCCTCAAAACAAAGAGAATTTGGGCAGGCACTAGATGACTGAGACCAAACTTCTTTGTCTGAAGGAGATTAAACCAACATTTCTAAGCATTTTTACTGCCTAGCAATGCACAAAGTTGGAAGAGCTACCTACACTCGTCTCAGTGAAACCACGACACCGTGCTGCAAAGAACTGCAGATGTGTGAAAAAGAGAAGTCTGGGCATCTGATCCCAAAACTCTTTCTCTAGTTTGTATTCGAGGACAAAGCATCTCATGCCTCTTCTCTCCTCCTGCTGTAGCAATCTCGTACAGAGCAGCCACAACTGCCCAGCGGTGCCTGCACACATTCAGCTCACTCTGAAGCTATTACACCCCTTAGGCCTTGCCAAGGATCCTGCAGGGTACCACCGAGCTTCAGATTCCTGATTGCCTTTAAGTAGAATTGAGGTGTTGAGCTGATCAGATGGAAGTCATTACAGCCATAAAAATGTGTAAATGTAGCCGTTTTGAAACCTCTCACGTCACAAAGACGGGCTAATGAACTTAGACTGACTTAAGAGTTCATCGACAACTGATTGGAGGCTTTCAGGAGCCAAAGCTTCAATTCAGAAGCTTCCATTTTGGCAAATTGCACTGGATCCTAAGCTAAATCCCTGCGTGCCCTACAGAGAAACCCAGCAGCAGCGTTGCTTGTTCCCTGATGGGCACAGAACTCCACCAAGCACTAAAGCCATCCAGTGACGAGTACTTGACTCCCAGCCTATCCTCACCAGGCTTCTATTATTTTAGTGAGAGATGCTCAGAAAGCTTTTGCAATAATTCCTCAATTCATCCTCATCCTGCTGTAGGGAAAGATGAGTTCTCCATGCCAGTGTCCATGCACCTCGTTAGGTGGATGCTTTCTGGGTTTTAGGGACGTTCTCCAGGGAATTAGAAGACATTCAAAACACAAAGCTTAGATTAGAGAGCAAGCAATTCTTGTTTAAATTCTAGTGAGTCTTGCAAGGCTTATTTGATCTACAATATTCTTCATAGCCCATTGGAAAAAATGGAGGAAGGACTTGGCAAAACTGGGAAGTGCTTTGGCCTTGGCTGTATTTTTGCTCTATCCTTTGTACATATTTTAACTTAAAAACAAGATGTGTGGTTATAAATTAAAAGGAAAACAGAACTGTTCTTACAGGACCCTCTACTATCATTTCATCTCAAATTATTTGAAAATACTGCTTAGCTCATCAGAAATGTGACACTGCTCGGACATGAACATCCATCTAATGTTACAGCTGATAATTCTATCAGCTAAGCAGAAAGAGGTTTTTGTCCTATTATTCAATCCATTTCTGCTTAAATTAAAATATTAACATGAAAAATATATATTTTCCTCAAAAATACCCTAGAGGCTTCATGAATTAAGATAACACTGAGTGCCACAATCAGGAAAGTGTTTAAAAACAACCATACTCTTCACCACAGTCGTCACATAATTTCAATCACCTGAAAAAGGAAAAGAAACTTTGCTTTTAACCTACCTTCCTACACTTCATTTAGCTGCATTCTGAAAATTAATTCTATTCCCTGATGTGAATTCCCCTTGCCCATCCAACATTTCAAATCTACATAACTTAATCTATACACTAATGGACTCCTAATTTTCTGGGGTAGTCAACCACGTAAGACACTAACACAGATCATTAAAAGAAGTGGAAAATCTAAACAAAGACATAACAATTAATTCTGTGCAAGCAATAGCTCTACCACAAACCTATGAAAAAATATTTATAGCATTGTTTTTCCAAGCAGGGTGTAATTTCAACAGCTAATACTTCCACCAGTTAATTTAATGACTGTCACATCTCCAGTGTTTTAAAGAAACAGTCTCCAAATCTGTCCAAATTTCGAAATTTGTTTAGGTTGTCTTTCTCTTAACCAGAATTTAGGCAGATTATTCAATCAGTTATGTGGCCTTGCTTCATTTCTGCTTAGTGCCTCTGAAGTTAGCTCCCAGTGCTGTTTTATTTATCCTCAGAGACAGAATTTCATTACAGTACACTGTGCTGGTAAGGGCTTGGGATAGGGAAACTTCATCTGTGTGTAGTGTTGAAATTTACAGGAAAAAATGAAATATTGCATTAAAATATTTCAGTCCACTCTTTGCTCAAACAACACACTAAAGCGCTAAGAGTGACTTCTGTAAACTTCTATTATTTGCTTCTCAGTTAACAGGAAGCTGTAATTTATCAGTAGCAAATTAACCCAGAAATATCTGTCTGCCTCTTCTCAGCCATCCTCACACCATTGCACAAAAAGAACAGCAAAGGAGACTCCTCTGTGAGGCCACCTGTACAACACGAATGGCATCAGTAGGACTTCATTAATGGGTGGGCATGAAGGAACACAGTTGCAATACTATGGGAATAAAATTGCTGTCTTAGCTAAGGTTCAATTGGAAGCTAAAATCACTGTTAAATCAGAGAGCAGAGAATGAACCAGAAGGGTAGCAATAACTCTAAAATGCAATTTTACTTGAAACTGAAAATTTGTATTTGATTAATTGCAATACTGTAAAATATGTAGTACGAAAATGTCAGAGGTTTTCCATTTACAAGCTAAAAGCCCAGGATGAGAAGCACTTCATCTTTGTTTTATTTTTAAATTATTTTTTTCTTTTTTTTACACAAATGCCATGTTTCTTCATCTCTGGCTGCTCTCTAACATTCACATTGGCTGAAAAATACTGCATTATCTACTCCTGATCATCAAGGTTCTTTCTTTTTGCTAAGCAATTCTAGATAAGTCTTGAAATGTTATTCCTGGCAAATGAATGAAATATTTTCCTTCTTATTGCATTTCTTTGAGGCTGTCAGGGTCTAGAAAGCACCATTAAGGCATGCATATAACTTAGCGCCAAAGAATCTGAATTGCTTTGTTTTCATTTTGCCAAGCTCAGTGTATGTCCTAGATATTTACAGAGGTAGATAACATCCGTCATGAAGCACAGCATCAATTTCATCAATACAGGATTTCCAATACAGGCAGATTGCTCTACTGAATTTTAATTTATTAAGATAAAGTGTGTTTCCTCAAGAAAATCTCCAAATAGTGTTTTTCTTTCCCTGAGGGCATATTTTTTTCAATCATTCAAATAAATATACGTGTGGCACCTTCCAATTATTTTGTACAGCATTCCTATTTCTTACCTATGTTTTAATCAATTTCTCCCATAATAACCTATATTGTCAAAACACACGAAATTAAAAGCCAGAATGAACAAGCCGTGTAGTTAAGCAAGTTTTATTCAGAAACTGCTTTTTTGTTGTTAAATGGGTGTAGTGTGGCAAAGTATAACAGCAAAGCTGATGCCACTGTTGATGGCCTTCGAATGTGTTTGTTTCAGCAGGTGCCTCCTAGACTCTACAATTTCCCACAAAAATTAAAGTTGACTTTAAAAAGCACATAATTGAGTTACACAGTTATAAATTAATGTCCAGGTCTTATGCCTATATCAGATTAAAGATTTGGTCTTAATAGTGTATTCTTTCAGGATTTTACAACAAATATTATTTCCAAACAGTACTGGGGGAAAGAAAGAATATGCTGAAATGTAAAACAAAAGTGTCTTTGGTTCCCTTCAGAGTCCTTTCACTCATCTCCTTTGTTACGGCCCTTTCAGTGCCTGTTAATTAATTGCTGTGATTGAGGTCAAGTTTGAAGATGATATGGGGTTAATTTTAGACTCTCTGGAGTGCAGACTGAGAAACTCATTACTGTTCCTGATGCTGGAATGTCAAGTTGGGCAGACCTATAATATCTCAGACTCTCCAGGATATTGACCTTTCTGTAAAGAGCTGCCTTGGCCTGTGTCATAGAGGTCTGTGCTTCCAGTACTTCTTAAATTTCCTTGGTTCTGTTGCCAGATTATAAATCACAAGTGATAGCTCAGTGTTTCTAATTAGTCTGGTGCTCACCAAGGGGGCTAGTGAATGTAATGTAGCAACACGTGTAACTAACCACCACTCAAAGTGCTTTTAGCAGAAACCAATTAAAAGAAAATGAAAAGAAAAATTACTCTGTGCTTACTCCTTGAACTAGAAATTACATGGTTAGGCTGATTGTTGGCCAGCAAGAGTCTTACTGATTGTAAGGTAAATTTATACTTTCTAATTTTATTATAAGGGAAGTTTATGCTTAATTTCTAATCTGCATTTTTATTATGAACATTTCATAGTAAGTCTGAAATAATTGCAAACTCCACCCCTTACAAAGTAAGAAGCAGTAAGAGCAACCACTTCTGACATCTTTCTTACCAGAGTCAGAAAAGAATCTGTAAAAATGGGATGTAACCAGTTATATCTATCAGGTCTTCTAGGCCCTGTTTGGGTTAGAAGTGCTTCAGAAGCACTGGGCCCTCGTCTCTCTTTTCTGAAAAGGTGTGTGGCCATACATGGAGAGACATAAAGCACATAAAGAGCCAATCCTAAAAGAAAATAACTAGTGACAATGCAAACTGCAGTCTGTACAGCGTTCATGACAGGTACTTCAGTAAAGTGCTTTTGCAGGTCAAGTCCTCTGTGGCTTATGTAAAAAAGGTACCTCTGTATATGAATTTTCAGTGAGCCATCAAGCCATTAGTCCCTAAAACTGTCAGTGGCATTCTCTCATTAACCTGAATTTTGTCAGAATTCAAGGTTAGAATTTTGTCAGAATAAAGGCAGCCCCACTGCATTTTTCTAGACAGTCGTCTGAAACAGCCAGACATTAATCCTGTGATATTCCTCTAGGCAAGCTCAGCAAAATACCAAAACACATGTGCTCAACATGGAATGCTTTATTCTCACTGAAATTAGTTTTGACATTGCCAGCATAACAGAAGTTTTAAAAATCCTTAAACACTGTGTTTAATATGAGTCCAATTTCCTCAATAAATGTAGCCTCCAGCCATAAACAATAATGACAAAAAAATTCGGAGTATCCATTCTGAGATAATGAGTTTCTCTAACACTGGGCTACGCACAGGGAATGATTCTTAATCTGGTCAGAGTATAAACATTCCAGAGTAACACTAAGCTTGATTTCAGAAAGACTGGATGGACATCAAATATCCCAAACTTCTCTTAGAATTTGTTTGCTCATTCAAAAGGAATCTAATTCACAAGCTCCATGTTTCTACAGTTTTTACTGAGGCTATAAGGAATGAATGCAGGGCATCCTAACACTGGGTTTCACCATCACTAATACATGAATTCCCTGCATGAATAAATAGGATCCTGGAAGCCTGTGACATTTTCTGGAGAAGGGCTATTTCAAGAATCTTTCTCACTGCTTTCCAAAGGGATGAATTTGCTTGTTGTGCAGAACAAAAGAAGCTTTTTTAAAAAAAAATTGCCTTAAACTGGCTTCAAACATATGTCTTTGTATTTAAATCAATATATTTTTCCTTTACATTTCTCTGTCTCAATGAGGACTCACATTAGAGGGGATTCAATTTTAACTCTGTCAGCAAGAGCCAGTGCACCTTTTACCTCAGAGTACAGGTCTAGGTATATTTACAATATACAGATGGAAAAAATATAATCTAATATTGCTGGTAATAAAAGAAGTAAACTGAAATGTAACTTGATTCTGGCAGTCATATTCACACCAACAACTTATCATCCACAGGATAATGAGGCTTCTTTTTTAAGAACTGATGCTTGGCTAATCAGATACAGAGAAATTATTTATGATTAATATAGTTGTGGTTATCCACTCAATTAAAGTTCCATCATTTCATTTGCTGAGAAAGTAGCTATGTACACTGCAGCTAAGACAGCAAGGGGTATTTGCCACTGGAAAATCAAAACAAGGAAAGAAGATCCAATATTTATAAACCAAAATGATTTAAAGGCCCTGTGCTCTAACATATGCTATCTACCTCCCCAGCAAGAGCATCTGAAGCAAGCTGTCAATCTGAGATGTAATAAAACAAGGCAAAGATACTCTCTAACTTCACCTTAACTAAATTTACAGACAAACTGCCACATCAAGGCATCATCATCCCTCAACCTGTCCATTTATTAATGCCACATGGGGGACAGGGCCTTCACTGTTGCAGGCGTGACAAAGAGCTTGATGGCATCACTTCTGTTGTGTGGCAAACAGACAATATTTCTTTCAGAGATAACCCACTAGGACACTGCTCCCCTATTCCCAGCACTTCTTTTCTTCTCTGCCCACTCAAGACCTACTCTGCTGGCTGGTTTTGCATTTGTAATGTGGTTTAAGAGCAGTTGTGTGGGGTTTGAAGCCAATTCTTGGCTTGCCTTTCCTAAGCACACGTTGTTTCAGTTCTTCAGGCAGTTCTGGAGCGTGCTGAGAGTATCAGACCTACTCGAGAGTCCCCTCTGGGGGATGTCTGATCCAGGGAACCAGACAAAACTTGCTCTAAACTGAACTGCACGTGGGGGAGTTTTTGGGGTCTTGGCACAAACCACCTTAATCTGCTGACCTTTCCCTACAGCGTTTAACTAATTGTTAACACAGACATTAGGGCATTGAATTCCTACCAGAAACCTTTGAAAGCAATCATAAAGTTCACTTTCTCTTGCTAGTCTCACCAGAGTTGCAAGGATACAGTTGGTATTACACAGAAACAGCGGAAGGTTCATTGAGTTTTACCCCACTGCTGCCTTAAGGTGTGCACAGACAAGGTTTTGTTAATGCACATTTAGGGCCCCATTACACAACCTCTGTCCACAAAAGCTATCCTTATCCCCGGGAGTAAAAGGAAGGCCACACACAGGATTTGTCTGAAGAAGGATAATTTGCAGGAGTTAAATGACTTGAGTTTACCATAACCAGCATTCAGGAAGATTACCTTCTTATTTAATTACTTTTAAAAATGTTAATTAGCTCCAGTATTCAAAGTCACCAGAGAATGTAAAATTCTCGTGCAAGCAGTCAGAATAACCAATTTGGATCCCATTGGTTTCCATTCTAAATGTAATTATTCTGCAGCTTTATTGCAAATTGCCGCTTTGCAACAACAAAAATGAACATTTGCACTCCTTTTCAAGTGCAGTTGTGAAAACAGAACCGGAGAGAGACCATTCACAGCTGCTCAGCTCTTCTGCTCACCATTTTGAGGGGCAGCTGGAAGGAATGGAGACTGGATGCTGGGAAGCACTGCCAGCCTGCTTCATTACTCCTATAACCAGGCAGAGCAAGGAAGGGCTAAGCTATTCCCTCTTTGCTGACTTCCTGCTCTTCCTGACAAAAAGTGTTGCAATCCGTGGATGTATTTGTTCATCGAAGGTAAACACCTACATAAATCTGCCTCTTCAGGATACAGATGCAAAACCCCACCTGAAAAATACTCCAGGAACATGAAGTAAGATGCTGCACACTGATCAGTTCACTATTATGAACTGCTTCCAAGAGGAACAACATGTACCCAGGCTCTCAATCTGCAGCTCACTCACAGCAGCTCCACAGCACTGCACTGGTTGCAGCATCATCTGCCAGCCCAGAAATACTCCCATGCTGAACAAGCAGGAAGATGACAGTCCAAAGTATAGGTTTGACCTCTTTTTTTTTTTCATATTAGCTTCCATATAATAACCTCCCACTGAAACAGAAGCCACCTTTCTTATTTTCACTGAGAAATAGGAAGCTGACTACAGACTGATTAACTTTTCTTGCAACAGGAGTTCATTCCCAGTCAGTATCTTTAGCTGTGACACCTTTCCTATTGCTGAGAGTTGCTGAGATTGACCTGATGGTGCTACCAAAATGATCCATTTAGCCCTCAGCCTGCTCTCTGACACATGGGTCATTGAAGAAGGCTGTAAAGCAGAAGCACATAGGATGGACATCTCTTCCTGAGAATAACTACTGCCCTGAAGGAATTTGAAATGTGGAGTGGGAGGATCTGAATCTTACAAGGCACACCAAGAAAAAAGGCTCTTTTGTAAGATACTAAAACAGTCCTATAACCTGGTTCTGTTGCATTTCACATATAAATGATTTTATATTTTTTGTGAATTCTTTTGTAAATTGCTTTAAATATATTATGATTGGTAATGCATTTACACAAAGATTTTTTTGCAGAAGATATAATTAAGCCAAAGAAATCACCTCAAACAGAAAAGTCTGTATCTCAACCACGAAAGCCTATAAAGCTACTTTTACATACTCATAATTTGGTAGAAATTCCAGAGGACTGTGGTCCAACATGATTAAGGTGTAACTGGGGATGTGAGGCACTGAAAATTGCAGCAAAAGCAGCAGAGGTTTAAGGATAAGAAGAGCAAGAATATTTGCTGGCCCTAGCCCAATAAGGACAATTCTGCCACATGTACTTGGTGTATTTTTCTGCTTGCCAGAGGATGTCCAGAGAGGCTGTGGAGTCTCCATCCTTGGAGACACTCACAAAAGCCACCTGAGCATGGTCCTGGGCAACCAGTTCTGGGTGACCCTGCTTGAACAGGGTGGTTGGACCCAACGACCTTCAGAGCTGCCTTCCAACCTCAATTTTTCTGTGGAATATGTAGAAGGTGAAGGCCTAAGTTCTGACCTATTCATTTATGCAGATTACAGACTGTTGGTTACAAATTACTTCCATTGACTTCATCATTTCCAGTCTTCTTAGCAGACCTCATCTTTTCAGTTCGTTGAATTTTTAAACAGAAACTCGAGATAACAAAACACCTTGGGCAACAGGAACTAACAGAACATCCCATGTTCAGAGTTAAAAATGCATGGAGGGTGGGATTAAAACTGGGTGTAGAATAAGAACAGAGTATTAGCACACAATGTCAGTAGCTGCCCAACTGTGATAATTTGCCTTAAGCAGAGGACAATCATTCTATTATCACAGATAACAGTGTAAGATAACAGCTGCCCAACTATGGTCTTAGTTTGCTTTCAGTTGAGAAGTAAAACTACACTAAAACAATAAAAAAAGTGAAAAAATTAACCTCAGCTGTACTAGAAAATACAGGTAATTTTAAGCATTATTTTCTGTCATTACAGCACAGCCTCTCATTATGGTTTTTGGATCCTGCAGGAAAACTAATTGCATTGATTCCAGAGTGCTGCAAAATGGCTGCCATGTCTTTTTTTTT
>VZRZ01003591.1:412529-451942 GCA_013398175.1 Climacteris rufus
TTTTTTTAATACTTAGCTACTGATAAATCTTTCCAGAAGGAAAGGGCTTATAATCAAAACTGTGACAAGAGAAAAAGCATTTTCCTAAACTGGGCTGTTTGGGGAGATGTAGGGAATGTGGTGGTTAATCAGCAATATTTCTAATGAAGATGTACATTCCTTTGAGTCGTTTCACTATGTTGCTTTTATAAAATTTGGTACATCCAGAAAAAGCCTCTTTGATGTTAATGCAAACCAGAGGATAGAAAAAGATGGGTTTAATGCTGCTCTATTAAATGCTGTGAGTGCTGTACATTTCCCCCTTGGAATTGTTAAGTTTTGGTTACCTTCTCTCCATTACTTTCCTTTTAAGGTACAAAGGGCTCACTGATGGATGGCAAAAACGATTAGAGGCATGCAAAGACTTCCCCCTGAAGAAATGAGCACGCCAAGATTGAGATGTTTATAGATGAGACAAATAAGAGAGGACACACTAGAACTTTACACAGTAATGAATGTTGTAAAAAAGACAAATGGAGTGGAGATGCTCCAATTTGTCATGTCTCATAATAGAAGAAGAATGGTTACTTCAATGGTACTGAAATGCAGCAAACAGATAAAAGACTTTTTTTTTTTCCTTAAACAAGAGGTAGGAGTCAGGAGATTAAATTTTACTCCATTAAATTCTTTGAAATGTCAGATTTGAAGTGGAAAATTAAAAGCATGAACCTTCTGAAGTAATAGCTCAAAAAATTAAGTATTCTTCAGAGGAATTGAAAACTTGTCTTATATTCCCATTTTCATTTAGCAAGAAAAAAACCACGAAATTTGAAGACTGAACATGTTTCTGAAGAAAATTTTAAATGTTTCGCTCAGAAGAAGCTGAAGCATTTTCATGAAAGAACTTCTTATTTGGATTTTTCTGCTAAATAAAATTTACATTGTTACAGCTTCATATATAAAACTTGATGCAACTGAATTGCAGGTAAAATAGTTGCCAACCATTTTTTTCTCTGAGCTAGGAAAAAACTATTTCCACTACATACTTTTGCAATCAAAAGAAGAAAAGTAAATGGGAGATAGTTTTGTGGACTAGCTAAAAAAACAGCACCTCCAGGTCAGAAAACAACGAGGCTTCTTAAATCTTTTGCAGCTGTGTCTGGTAATCAGAATAATTAGAATACTGAACTAAAACTGCTAGCTGTTATTTTAGTTTATGTACTCCTGAATTCACAGCTCCTGCATGTTGTGCTAACATTATTTCCTTCCCCAGAGAATTAGAATTCATTTTATAGGATGCAAAAAGGTGCAAGACACAGTGCAAGCTGCTACCTGCTGAGAAGAAAGGTAAAATATGTACGGGGTTATTAAAATTCAAGCTGTATAACTCATTCACTAAACCTATTTTCCCATGCTTATATCAAGTTTACTACTAATATAAGAAAGTAACCTTAAAGACAGAAAATGCAAAATGAGCTATGGCACTATGCAGATTTACAGATTTTGACTGCCTGGAAACTTTAGCTGTGAAAAATTCAGGGGGAAAAAAAAAAAACAAAACAAAAAAAAAAAAACAAGAAACCAAAAAAACAAAACAAACCACCAAAAATCACATTCACTTCTCTTTCTCTTGTCCAGTGGGAAAACTAAACTTATTTAAAACTGTCCAAGCAATATACTTTGTTTTTTCAACCTGAATAATTTACCGACCTTTAACTGAAGATTATTTTAAGTGGTCAATATAAAACAGAATCGTTTTATTTTGTGTAATAGGAAAACCATTCCCTTGGCTGGTAAAAAATAAATAATTTTTCACCAACTGTTTCAGCTGACAATGAAGCACAGAAACAAGCACTATGCACCCAAGACCACAATCTTGCACAACAAATTTTTGATGCCCTCTAATGGTGTTAATGGTGTCATTAACAGCATGTTATGCCTTTAACTAAGTGTGGTTCCACTTTGTTTTGACTACCCTGTCATTATTAATTCATTTGGAATCTGCTGTAGTAATGATGATCATAATGAATTCATTTTATATTAATGTGCATGTCATACTCATTATCATGGGGTTTTCCACTATAATTCTGCCTGAATGAGAATGAAACCAATTACAAAAACAATTTGTTTGTTGTGATAATGTATTAGAAAGGAGGAACCTGTCTCCAGTTTTTACAGCACCAAGTGGCATGGGCTGTGTGTCCCTTCACAGATTCCTTCAAAGGCATTTTTTCCTAATCCCATTTGAGCTACCAGAGTGCTCAACACAACACGACATCCTAACTTCACACCTTGCCCTGCTGATACCTGTTGTATCCATCCCACAGAAACCCAGAAGGGTTTTGGTTAGGAGGGATATTTGAAAATCTCCAGCCCAACAACCTTCTCAGAGCATGGCAAATGTCAAAACCTGACCACATCATTCAGCACCTTGCAGATTTACACTCTGAGCTTCCCCAAATACAAACAACCTGTATCCTCCCAGCACTCCTGTGCCAGGGCCCTAACTAATGCCAGTCTTCTGGCAAAAAGTCCTATTATTACAAAAAAATGGTCATTAGACTTTCACATGCTTTCATTCAATATCAAAATTCAGCCCAAAATCATGGACAGGCCCATATCTCTCTGGGATCCAACTTGCCTTTTGAGTTTCATTTTGCAAAAAGATAACCTCAGCAGAAATATTTCCCACAGCTCACTCTCAGGCCACTGCCTAACCTTGGTGGTGTAGAGTTCCACATCTTTGTTACAAACCTCTTTAGCTAGTAACAGGTAAGCTTGATATGGTCTAGATTCTCCACATCCAAAAACTGGATGGTCAGTGCCTCCTTCAACTACTTGCTGTAAAAGATTTCTCTGAATCACCTCACACTGTTATGAACATGTTTAAGGTCCCAGGACCAGTGATTTTCCTGGAAAATTCCCCCAAGGAATCCACATGAAGTGTGCTTGGGAACACATAAGATTATCTTCTCAACTGCAAAACTCCTAACAACTTGAGTCCTTGTAAAGATTCAGAATCTTAGGCTCATGAAAATGACAGGTTTAAACAACAGAGACAAAGGAGTGTTGAGATTTTTGAAAGAAAAATAAGAGATGGACTACAATTTTCAGCCCTGCTTCATTTAAACGAGTGCATTTCAGCAACAGCTGCCCTTCACAACAAATTATTTTTATGCTGGCCATTTTTGCCATGATTTTAAATTAAATTTGCATTGCTGATCTCCCACAGAGCTTCCATTAGGACGTGACTTCTACATGGAGCTGTTACAACACACGAGCACCAGAAGGATGAATTTACAGATAAACAGATGCCATTAACATTGAAAATGTTCCTTCAAGATAAAAGGCTCACACATTGTAATGCAAATTTTCATCATTAAGCCACAGAGAATTAGAGCACATTTTAGAACCAAATCCCTGTTCAAACTCATTGGAGAAGCCGTGGAAGTTTTCTACCACAAGTAATGTAAAAATCATAGCAGCAGGGGCCCAATGTCAATGAAAAACTTGGTCCTGTTGTCCTGAACACATACAGGTGGAGAGCACACACTCTTTGAATCCAAGAGTTCTGAAGATCAATCAACACTTTATACAAAAAAAAACCTGATCATTAGGAATCAGAGGTGAACTGTAGCAGAAAAAAGACAGGGGCATTTACAACTGAAGTGTAAAATAAAACTTGCCTTTGCTTTATCCTTAGGTTGGGCACATTTCTGCAAAGTGATTTCACTTAGGATGAAAACCACCACCTCTGCCTCTTACTGCAAACATGCTTTTATGTAAGCTGATGCTTATTTAACCTCTGACCAACAAGCCTATTTACTGTCAATATAATCTTGATTATTTCCATTTTGTTTTTGGAGGAGATGAACAAGTCAGTACCTACTCCCAGCTGCAGCCAGTGATGCATTTCACACACAGCCTGACATGCTCTCAGCCTCCTTGGTTCTACAGCAAAGCCATTTTTAATCCCAACATAAACCAGGCTGTGCTGCATCCTGCTGCATCCAAGCAATTACTCACACTCAAGTCCTGACCTCTCCTGTGTCAGAGCATACATCTCTGACTGCAATTTTCTTAACTGCTTTAGAGGAGCCTTAGTATTCAGAAAGCACAAATGAGGGTTGTAGGGAAAAGACAATTCCACCTCAGGGAAGGGATGGTGATTTGTTTTCTTTTTTTTCGTGTAGAAATCTGGACCCAAGCTTGGGCATGGGGCTGCCCTCACCAAGCACAGATACACAGGCAACTCAAGGAAAAGCCAAAGATTATAAAGAAAAGTGTCATTCAAGTTACCTTAACTCTTCTGCTGGACAAGCTGCAGCCACCCTGCTTCTGAGCTGCTTCTTGATCTCTGCTGTTGCCCAAAGTCCTTCAGCTGGGACTCTTGAAGCTGATTCCCAGTTTGAATCAGGAGCAGCCCTGCAGTGAGTTACAGTGATGAGCAGCACAGCTCTTTGTCATTCTCTGATAATTTAAGTATTTCGTCCCAATTTTCAGCTTTTGTATAGCCTAGAGATGCCCCAGCTGCCATCCACACCTCCAAGGGCAGCTTGTGCTCACCCTACAAGGCTGGTGTGCCCCAACCTTGGACTGCCAAAAGGCTTCAGAAGACAAATCATGGGTAGCTGAGACTATAAACTTAGGGTCAGGGTTTGGCACCCACCTGAATTCTTCGTGTTTCAAAATAATAAGCAGTGGAAATGAAATTATTTACTCTTCTAAAATAAGATTTCCTTCAATTTCAGAAAAAAAAAAAAAACAAACAAACAATACCTGAGTGTTTCAACCCAAAACCTGAGTATTTCAGAACACCAGAAAAGCTTTCCAGTTTCAGGTTGCCCACCCTAAAAATGCACAGAAGAAAGTTTCACAGTACAGTTTCAGGCAACTTCTCAAATATAATGCATAATTGTTAGACTGCTTTATGAAAGTTAATCAGTACCTGGATACTTTTCTGTTTTGTTTTTCAAAACTGTGAGTGGATGTGTTTGTAAAGCATAAGTTGAAGTTTTACCACAAGTAACTAAGTCCAATAGAAAGGATGATTGCTCAATTCACAGAGTGAATTTATTTGACTTACATTATGCAGAAGGTCAGACCAAATCTTCAAAGAGGTTTCTTTTTCTCTACAAAAATCAATAATTCTATTGGCCTCCGAGGCAAACAATAAATGTGTCTGAGAAAGGCAAACACCTCTTTAACTTTTGAATTATTTATTTAAAAAATATTCTAGCTTCATGTGGATGCCTTTGTGAAGCTTTTAATGTGCAGTTTCTGAAGATGAGTATTAGAAAGGGGAAAAGAAACAAGAAGTAGTTGGGGGAAACTGCGATTTTGAGATCTTTCATAAGAAAACACCTAGAATAATAATAATAAAGAAAAACAACCTTGTGAAAATGCTTGCATATTTCTTTTCAAGGAGGCAAGACATTTTTAGTCTCCTAATCAACTGTCAAATTTTAATTTCACCCTCAGAGCTGACATCATAAAATGCTGCAGTACCAGTGTTGAAGTCTGTGTTGGATTAATACCTAGAAGCATGGGTCAAAGATATCCTGGACTAAGTAACAAAATCAACAGAGGGCTACTCCTATTGCATGTTAAACTTTTATTTATATAGGATACCCAAGGACTTCTTTTTTCCCCTAACAGAAAGGATTATAGAATTTCCTTCAGCGCTTCAGAACTTACAATTCAATTTAGACCCAGCTTGTTAAGGAAGGCACAGAGACATAATTACAAGTACTATTCACTATTGCTGATGTTTCCTGGATAAATGTATGTCATACAACCTGCAGCACACCCAATTAACATTCAAAAGACAGAACAAGAATGTTTAGTCATCAAATACATTCCAAAACAGTCCAGTGCACCAGCTGTTTATTTTTAATGCTAAAATTCCTTTCTTGTCTTCTCTTGTTCTCCTGTCTTATCACTGCATGTACCAAGCCTGCAAGGAAAATGCAGCACAGTCTGATAAATTCTAAAACCTAAAATATTAAAAATTACTTTTGTCAGCTATATTCTATTTCCCAAGCCTCACAGGGCAAAGAAGGAACACCAGGAATCCGTCCTGGTGCCTGAGGCTGCAGAGGTGAGTGCACTGCATGTCTTGTATTCAACCATTCTTTCAGCAGTGGTGACACAACTGTGATCCCTTTTTTTTTCCATGAGTTCTGAAGTGAAAGTCCTAAAGAAAGCTTGTCATGGATAGCCCTCAGAAACTCCAGCAGAATCCCAGGCTGATCCCAGCCTGACCTTACTCTCATATCAAGACCTGAAATTCTAAATTCCTGTCCCTTTACAAATGCCCTAGGGCAGAGAGAATTCAGTGGAATTGGTTTAAAAAGCAGGGATCTCATTTGTTTGTTACTGAGTTCAAGACTGATTAAGAATGCCAATTCCAGCTCAGCACAAATGTTTACATTTACAGAATTACCATGGGTTTGTTGTGTTTCTTTTTGAAACACACAAAGTGATATAACATATGGGAAGTTGAACCTTACTCCTGTCCAAGACCTGCATTTTGACTTTTACCTTCCTCAGCAAACCTATTTTTCTATCTGTGGTCAGCTTTCCCTTAATTCCATGTCTTCCATGGTGATTTATAGTGCCTGCTAATGAGATCAAGAAAGCAAACACTGGGGAGCTCGATTACAGATGATATCTGAGCTCAGCCTCATGATGCTCTGTTGTCTTCAGGATGCTCTTCAACTTCTGTTGTTATGAGTGTATGTTCAAATTAATGCTCTGTACTTGACTGCTCTTTTTCACCTCAAAAGAAAAAAAAAGGGGGAAAACAAAACAAGGGCTCCAGCCCACTAAAAACCACACTGGTGGACACCTCTGATGCATACAAGCAATGTACTCTCAGCACTGGGTGAGGAAATTTCTGCATTCAGTGCACAAAACTCAGAAGGAACTTAGTAGTAGGTACTGATTGTGTAAGGTATTGTACAAACCAGCTTATTAAAGCAACTGGGAGCTGAAGAAACTAAGAGAAACAGGGGGGTGAAAGTAAAAAATAAAGAATCATGAAACAGAGGTTGTGGGAATCACCTCAGCTGAAACATCCAGCAGAGGAATTTCTTGTCACCTGAAGAATGAATGCTCCTACAAGTCTGAAGTTCTTGGTAGCACTGTACCCATCATCAACAAGCTGCTGGCAGTAGATTCCTCCTTTTTGAATTTGAAACAATCTGAAGAATCTTCTGCCTCATGGAGGCTGATTTTTTTTCTTTTTTGATCCAGAGATTGCCAGAGACTCTCTGATTTTTAAAAGCAAATTTTAAAGGCTAATTTATAAATCTCACTATGCTAATGAAAAACAAACTCACAGATTGAGTGGCTCACTTTACAGAGAGGCTGGTTTGTACAGGCAATACTGGAAGAGTCTTCTAAATGCAGGCTCAATTATTTGTTCTATCACACGTTGTCAGTTCTTTTCTAGGGTGTTGTAAAGATGGATTCATTAACAATTTTGGACATCCTCTATTACCACACTTGATTATGGTATCTTATGCTTCAAAATTTCAGCCTGTATTTTTAAATTTGAAAAAAAAAACAAAAAACAACCAAAACAAAACCAAAATAAAACCAAAATAAAACCAAAATAAAACAAACAAACGAAAAATGAAAAACAAACAAACAAAGAAAGAGTTATTTGAACTGTGGAAAAATAACCCCCAAACCATGTGAAATTATATAAGCAATGTCTACATATGGGCTGCAGACAGCCTCTGCAACCAACTTAAGAAAGCTGGGGTGAAATACACTATTTTCTAGAATATTATATTTATATATTATATAATATATTATTTCAGGGCATTTTTTGGTTGCTGTAAGTCACAGTTAGGCTACAGCAAAAGCATGGGCCCCTGACAGGTTTTTTTTTTAATTATTCACTTCATTTTCCACAGGCTTTTTTACATTTTATTTTGTGCCTTAGACAGATGGCACTGTGGTGACTGGAGTCAGAGTGTAACTTCAAGTTTTATTTCCAATGAAGGGAATGGTGACTTTTATCTTCAAGAATAGAAAAAAAAAAGAAGAGTATTTGGATGTGACTGTGTGTCTCAGACAGCTAAATAAACACAATGTACTAAATACATGTACAATGAGCTCCGGCTTCAGTCCAGCCCTGGGAGTTCATCTGAATCCCCCTGTCACAACACTAAGCCTCAGCAACTGGGATGAACAGGTTTGGTAGTACAATATATCTCCTCAAAATCTTCAATAAGCACCTTCTCCTTTTAGGATTTAAAGTTCATACAGCCTGTCTTCTGGGTGGACTCTGAGTGAGAATTATATCTTTTTTCCTATCATGGAAAGTTTGTGCTAAAGCTACTGTCCAGTGACTAAGGAACTGAACTGACATACAAAGTGGAACATTCTGCAATTTGTTCCCTTGACCAAAAAAAAAAAAATCACTATCTTCCATTTCAGACCACAAATGATTGCTTCATTCATTCACATTGTGCTCCAGTTTGATTTTGCTGTGGCTTAAGAACATAGTTAACAGGAAAGTAAATTGAAAGGGAGTATCTTTTATATGTTGCTGACTGAGATGTTCTAATATGATGATGTGAATCCAGCCAAAAATAATAAGATTAGGCTCAAGTGACTGACTAGGTCAAATAGTACACTTCATTTTCTGTTTCTGCTGTAATAATGGAATGGGCTGAGAAAACCTGAAATAAAAAATAAAATAAATAAAGAACAGCACACCATGTTAATCACCAAAGCCTTACAGTAATCCCCAGGGCTGATTAACTTTCAGTCACTTTTCATATCATTTGACTCCTTCTAATAAGATTAAACCAGGCTTTTTTACCTCTCATCATCATTCAAAAGGTCGTACTGACTGTTCACCTCTCTAACACTGTAATCCAGCAGTGCCTTTCAATGATTTGTGGACCCAGCTCTAGATAAATCTCACCAGCTGCATCTGAACCATGCACAAGCAGTGAATTATTGCAAAACTACACCAGTGGTCATCATGTCACTGTCCCTTGTTAGGACCAATTCTCCTCTCTTAGCCATGTGAAATCATTTGTCTAACTCCTGACTGAACATCCATTCTAAAGAATGAGAACTGTTATTTGAAACATTCAAAACCCAAAGATCATTGTTTCCTCTCCCTTACCCTCATCACACCAAAATTCCCATTGCTCATTTCAGACTCAAACAGAGCACTTTGGATGTCAGGGACCAGAGCTGAGAGAGTTTGCCCAGCTGAAAATCAGCCAGGCTCTGTGGCTCCTGGTCCCTGTGAGGGAGGTAACTCTGCTGAACCTGAGCCTTCACAGCTCAGTGAGGGGCATTTCTGCAAATGTCCCTCTAAATCATCATGGGCTGGTCAGTCCACTAAATTGACATCCATGCCCTTTTTGTTGGGTGACCCTTTGGGTGCAGCACACACCTTTTTCCTTTAAGGTGATATGGGAGACTACTGAAACCACCTGCAACTCACTTTATCGTTAATTCCTCCTATTTCTTAATAGCAGTCAGTAGACTACTTTGACCTAATCCTTCCCAGCTTGTGACTTGAGGTTTGACCTCAAGTAACCTCTGGGCCCCAGTGATTAACCGCAATTAACATCTGGCTACTGGGATTTGACCTCAGGTAAACTCTGAGCACAGGTCATTGACCTCAGGTGACCTCTGGCCAAGAGGGTTTGACTTCAAGTGACCTCTGGCCAGGGTGGTTTGACCTCAAGTGACCTCTGGCCAGTGAGGTTTGACCTCAAGTGACCTCTGCTACTGGGGTTTGACCTCAAGTAACTTTTGGCTGCTTTGTTTTGACCTCAAATAACCTCTGGTCACTGGTGATTGACCTCAAGTAACCTCTGGCCAGGGGGGTTTGACCTCAAGGGGGGCCAGGGGGGTTTGACCTCAAGCAACCTCTGGCCAGGGGGGTTTGACCTCAAGTGACCTCTGGCCACTGGTGATTGACCTCAAGTGACCTCTGGCCAGAGGGGGTTGACCTCAAGTGGCCTCTGGTCAAGGGTGAATGACCTCAAGTGACCTCTGGCCAGGGGGGTTTGGCCTCAAGTCACCTCTGGCCAGGGGGATTTGACCTCAAGTAACCTCTGGCCAGAGGAGTTTGACCTCAAGTGACCTCTGGCGAGGGGGTTTGACCTCAAGTAAACTCTGGCTAATGGGATTTAACCTCAAGTAACCTCTGAGCACAGGTGATTGACCTCAAGTAACCTTTGGCCAGTGGGATTTGACCTTAAGTAACCTCTGGCCACTGGTGGTTGACCTCAAATAACCTCTGGCTAATGGTGATTGACCTCAAGTGACCTCTGGCCAGTGGGATTTGACCTCAAGTGACCTCTGGCTTCTGGGATTTGACCTCAAGTAACCTCTGAGCACAGGTGATTAACCTCAAGTAACCTCTGGCCACTGGTGATTGACCTCAAGTAACCTCTGGCTGGGGGGATTTGACCTCAAGTAACCTCTGGCCACATAATAGCAATATTTCTTAATAGCAATAAGTAAATTGCTTTGACCTAATCCTACCCAGGCAGGCCCTTGGAAAGTGAGCTGTGACTCCCAAAACTAAAGGGATGAAGTTTCACTGAATAATGCTTCCAAATGAGACTGTCCCACAGCCTGAATGAAGGCACACCCTGAAGGGAGCAATGGCAATCCTGCCAAGGTTTCTAACATGGCAAACGTTGGACTCTTCAGAAGCTCTGTGGGAAAAGAAGGTGCACATCACCACCTGGGACCTGTTTAAATTCATAGAAAAGCTGTATTTTTTTTCAGTAGGCACTGAGGAAATGCCCCATCTGGTGCCTGAGTGGAACTGCTCACGTGCTCTTCATATTCTATAAAGCCCACAGACCTTGAGTGATTTTCAGCTGGGCAAACTCTCTCTGTGCCAACACCTCTGTAGGATGAACTGCTGTACCTGACCCAACTGAGCTTAAAAAAGCAATTTCAGAAACACTTAAAGGATATGAGATAGAATCCCAAACATGTACATTTCAACTTAGTTCCATTGGCAGTCACCTAAGCAAAAAGTGACTGCAGATGTACTGCTATATAGAGTTCTACCAAGAAATATGCATTACTCTTTTTAATCTCTATTGCCTTTACTAATAAAAAAATTAAAAATTAGTCTTCTTTTAGGGCTTTTTTAACAAACAAAAGCCAAATCCCTCAACCACGTTTGCCTAAAACAACAGAAGAGCAGTTGAACATGCTCAGCAAAAAAAAAACAAAAACACAACCCAGCAACCTCAAACCTGATATCTCTCCACAGGACATCACACTCATTAATCCCTGAAATATAATTAAAGCTTTCAGGGCAGATGATTAACTGCTGTATCAAACAAACAGTTGGACCCCTGTATATCAGCTAAGAAGAATTTCATGTCTTCTCTTAATCTTGCCAAGCTATTGCTAGATAAGCACAGGGTATTAGATTCACCTGTTACTATTTCTGCAATTCATGATGTTATCGAAATTGTTTTCTCCTAGGAAAGCACCTGCGTGAGACAGTTTTATATCCCATTTCTCCAGGCTTTTTATTGTTTTATTTAAGCCTTGAGCATCCACTTAGGATATTCATTCACTCTCACAAAATAGGCAACTTCTTTATTACTGCTTGGTGTTTCAACACCATTCTTAAGAACAGAAAAGGCAATTTATAGTCTCATTATATCTGATATTAATATTCCTTCTGTATGTCACACTGGGCAAAAAAAAAAAGAGCAAGGAGAACATTTAGTTTAGCATAAATCCATCCTTGCAAAAATAGCTTTGACCTAAAGATAACTCTTTGATAAGCTGGAAAAAGAAAAGCAACATTGAATACACATGCAGGCAATATTATCACCACCTACTCTGCTGTTGTGGGCATCACCTCGTTCACATTTCTGAACAGCTGTAATAAATATAACTTCATTTATTCACTTATGTATCTCAGTTACTGCCTGTCTGAAAATTCAAGTATCATGGTTCTGTTGGGTGCCCAGCACTATTTCAAAAAATATATGGAAATTTTTAAACTTGTGTGAATTTTTCAATGTTTTTTCAATATTTTGGCTCCGTGTTGAGAAGGGTTGTCTTTAATAACACATTTAAAAACAAATGTTAACAAACACAAAGCTATCTCAGCCTTTCCTTCTCTTCTGTTCCTGTGAGAGGTGATCTGGGGCTGCACACCCTGACCTCCAGCACACCATCCAGACAGAAACTTCCACCATCCCTGAGGCACAGGGCATCAAACAAGTAAAATCTGCTCAACTTCTGCCCATCCACACTGCCTGCTCGTGCACACAGAGCACAGCAACAGCAGGGCCACGTGCATCCCCTGCTGCCAAACCTCATGGAGCTCTGCCAGCTTCCCAGATTTAGGCAGAAATGACCCCAAAGCAGGAAGGACAAATAGCTCCCAGCTCTGGTAGCCACAGGAGCAGCTCCAAGATCCCTTTGCAGGCAGTCAGCTGGCAGTGGGTGAGGGAACACCACACTTAGCAGGACACAGAACAGCTTCACCTCATGGTTTTATTAGAAGAATAACTAATACTTTTAAAAGAAGGCCATAGAGGCACTGGCAAGCACAGCAAAATAAATACATGGATTTTCACTTATACATAACATCTCCCCAGATTCCTGTGGTTATTCTTTGGGTGAGGATCTAATCAAGGAATTTCTATTTTGAGCCAGCAGCAGAAAGTTGGTAGCCAATGTGTAGGCAGCACTCTTTTGCTTCACTTTGTAAGACATGAAAATGGCCTTTTTTATTCCATATTCTATTACTGTTCTGCAGTAGTTATACCCCCAATCCCAGTGGGGATGTATTCAGCAATTATACCATGTATTTGAGAGTGCATCCATTTGTGTGCCTAGCAGTATCATTGCACTATTGTTAACCACAGCTGTGTAAAAATCCAGGGTCTTTTTTGTTAGTCAAAAGCATTTACTTAATAGCACATTGGGAATTATACCAAGCAGCTTTTTTATGGCTCTTTTTTTCACTCTTTCTGTGAGTGAAACTTTTAAAGTCTGTAGGGTTTATATCCTGTAAAGTACAGCATAATAGAAAGCATGGCAAACCATCAATTAGTTATAAATAAAAATACACAATGTAAATAATAATGCACAAGGATGTAAATTAATGATTTAACATTATTAGGGGCTGGGGAGTGTAGGAAAGCAGAACACAGCAACTGGAAATGCAGGGTTGTTCCTGCAGTGTTTACTTTCATGGATACCACACTGTGTTCCTTGTACTTTACAGGAAAATATAATATGCAACCACAATAAAATGCTACTGCAATATGAGAGCTTTCCAAAGAAGGTCAAGCACAAATGCCTTCTACCTAAAACAGATGGTTTTAATTATTAATTCTTATTCTGTGTTAAATATTTTAAAAACTATAGAGCCTGTGAGAAGTGTTATCTTACTGGTCTGGATTCTGGGTTTGTTTGTTTTTCTGTTTTTTAATATCAAAAAAGTAATGGAGCTTTAAAATAGCCAAAAATGCTAACCAGTGTTACTGCTTCTAACAGAACATTGGTTTTTTTGAGACAAAGGTGTTGTTGTTTACAAAATTATGGTATTTTAGCTGCATTTTCTTCTTGTTCCAGGGCTGGCTTCCCAACCTGAGCACTCAGCAGAGTGCTCAGTAGCACTCCTACCCAGGGGAACACTTGTCAAGCAGCAACTTAAAAAATAAAAGCTATTCATTTATCCTGAGACTGCATCCATTCCCTCAAACCCTGAATGCAAAACAAAGGTGTGATCCGTGAGCTGCCAAGCAGCCAAGGGGGTGTTTAACTGCATCTCAAGATGCTGTTAGATAAGTGGTCATTATCCTTGACTGAAGGATTTTGCAAGGCAGGCTTCTGCAACACTGGGCTCTGCTAAAAGCTCACCACCTCCAACCAAGGCTACCTGGAAAGCAGCACATCCACAATTATCCCATTGGGATGGGAAAGGAAACAACCTGTATCTGCTGTCAGCTAAATTGCATAATGCATCTCATTTTATGGCGTCTCCAGGAGGGGTGGAAGTTTTGGAGCATAGCTTTAGATGCAGAGCTTTCCTTCCTGGGAGGTGTCACCCCTATGGAACACAGTTTAATGCATCTCTGTGTCCCAGACATCACAGCTCCTTGCTATTTATAAAATGAAAATGTGAATAATAACCTATCCTGCCCACTCTGGTTGGTGGAACAGAGTTACAGAGACACCAGAATCTCTGTCCTCTCACCTTTATCTCCTCTGCCTCCAAAATGAAGAGAAAAAAATACCTTTTTTTTCTCTGCAAGGATGAGGGCTGTCCCCATACCTGCTGCAACCCTCTTTTCACCAGGGTGCAGTAAAAATGATGGTCACAGCCTTGCTCTAAGCATATGCTCTATTAGGGGAATATGAATGCCTAAGCATTATTTCAACTTGCAAATGAGAGAATATAAAATTCTGCAAATGAATCAGGGAAGATGGAGAGGACAGAGAATTCACTGTGAAACTCAATGTTACACACAAAAGTACAGACAGCTGAAGAATAGCACAACTGGGAACCATTACAATTGTTTTACTACCAGTAGTGATAATTTTTCATGGTAAAGACATCACAAAGCTGTGTGCTCTCTC
Source organism: Climacteris rufus (assembly GCA_013398175.1). Classification (NCBI taxonomy): domain Eukaryota; kingdom Metazoa; phylum Chordata; class Aves; order Passeriformes; family Climacteridae; genus Climacteris; species Climacteris rufus. The sequence continues at coordinate 427,128 of VZRZ01003591.1, forward strand.
TGCTAAGGGTTTTTAAATGCAGGATTTTTACAGGGATCAGAACAAACAATACAGGGAGAGGAAACAGCTAAAAACAGCCTTGCTCTTAGGGAGACTCCCTTGAAAACAGAATCTTTATTGCTCAATAAAACTTAAGACTCATTAGTTATGTTCTGCCAATGCTGATGAAAATATTGCCTAATCATTTCTTTGGGAAATGTGCATTAATCCAGCAGACACCACCACATCTCTGAGTGAAAGCCTGACAGCAGCAGGAAGAAAACAGCTCCTAAAAACCACAACTCCAGGTGACAGAGTTATCTCAAAGCCTAAATCTTGTCAGCAGCAAAGGAGATGCTGCAATTACTGCAGAGCAAACAAAGACAACTTTTAAGCCATGGAAGTTAACATGGCTATAAAAGCCAATATATTTACAAAGGGGAGAAGCAGAAAGAGATATAAAGGAAAGCCAGAGGGAGTATCAAACAAATTACACTTCAATTTTTATCCTGATGGTGATCAGTTACAGTAACACTGGGGTTATTTAAAGCTCTAAATACTGCTGTCACTTCAAATTGCCCTGACACATTCAGATTATACTCTGTAAAATATTTTCCATGTGTGAATATTTCAGTTTTAGCTCGCTGCAACCATTGCAAGGTTAGAATAAGCTGCTCCTTGGCTCCATCAGCTTTATTTCACTGCAGATTTCTACTGTAGCTCTGCATAGCATTTTCTAAAATACACTGGCATTACATATTCCAGAAAGGGACAGAATCAACATGAGAAATCTTTTGTTACCACTGTGTTGGGAAAAGAAAAGGAATTGATGAAAGGCTTGTTTATCTAACCCAGCATGACTAAAAAACCCGACATAAGTAAGCCACTAGAAATTAGGAAAAAGAAATAATGTTGGCTATAAGCCAACTGCCCTTATTTGAAAGCATACAGATGTCTGAAAAGTTGTGGATATACTTATATTTAATTCCCATTTTTAACTTTAGAAGTAAAATATTAGAAGCTGTTTGTTTTTAATAGGCTAAAATACAGTAACATAAATTTTTATTCATGTCTCAAGGAGCCTTGGAACTTACCAACTTGGCTGACATGGCAGTTTGATGGGAAAAGGATGCCACTTCAATATGGAAAGATTCGTTGAGTGACAGAGCAGCATCACTTTCAAAATTATCAACTATTAAGATTGGAGAAAAGTGAGAGAATTTAGCAGGTCTTTCTGTGGTTATTCACTTCTTTCCTACACGATATTTGATGGTAATTTAAAGATAACAACTAGACATGTCCCAGACTATGAAATCTTCCTCTCTCCCTTTCTTTTTCTCCCAGTCTCTGAGATATATTTGAGAGACAATTCCAGAACTATTAAAAAACACACCTGAATGTGCTGCTGAATTTCAATGACATGAGGAAGGCTTCATGACATTAGCAGATAAAATTTAGTTTTCTGATTTGTCGAGGCATGTTCCTACTTCACCTTTATTAATAACACTTGTGTTCATTTTATGCTTTAACTGCTTTATTTTTTAAAATCATGCAAAACTAAAGGATTTGTGGAGGACTCTTTCACTATTAATTGTGAGGGCAAAACAAATGCTCCTGTTCACATTGGTTGAATTTCATATTCATTTTGGTTGCACAGGAGCCTGAGTGCCTTGCCTGGGCATGGAGAAAAGCAACAGATTATTTATCCATTGTATTTGTTCACACTTCTTTTGCTGGGATTCTTCTGACTCATATGTAGGTAGCTTGATGCTCTTCTCTTTTTATTTTGGGGGCAGGTGGCTGAACAAAAATCTTTTTGTTTCCAGCAATGCCCCTTGTCTTCAATATGTTTTGATCCAGCCACATACAAAATTAGAGTTCTGTGACTATTTTGCTGTGTTCTGTAAATATCTTTGTGTAGAAATATGAAACACCTCTTCTACTAATTACCTCACTTTAATGGAATTCTGCCCGCCAGTTAATTGCAGATGCTGAGGTCCTGCTGAAAAGAAAACAACTCTGCAACACCCCAACACCAGGAAAAGCTGAAGCAGCAGACATCCCTTGACAGACACCACAATATCCTCAGGAGAGGGAGTCACAGCAAATCCCAATTGCAGAAATTCCTCAGGCAGCACGGAGACACCACAGTCCAACTGTGAGCCAAGGAACTGGATGATTTCCCTTATTCCATTATGTGTATACACCACCAGTCTATCATTTCCATCAGTTATCTTTATGCAGCCACACATATACAAATATAAAAAAATAATACTGCTTGTATGAATTTTACATATATTTTACATTTCTCAGATACTGACACACACCTTTCTCATTAGCTGCCACCTCAGGAGAAGCTTATAGAAAAATGGATGCCACAAGATTCTTTAGATTTCTAATAAGTCACAGGTCATTTAATGTGTACTTTTGATTATTTTGTTTAAAAGAATAGCTGGGGAACTCCAGATAGGTATATTCATTTTAAGAAAGATCAGAAATGCCTTTTTTTGTTAGCTTTTCTAACCAAGCTGTAAACAGAAACAACTCCAAATTATAGATCTGATCATGCTATGTGAGAGTTTGCACTCCATAGGCAATGCCAGAAGCTTGCTATTATTTTTGGTTAGACTGGTTGACTTTTCTGGGATGGTTTTGCTTAGAAATACAGAAAACCATTTTTATCTTCTAATACCTCCTAGCAGAGAAATTAATGCTATTTATGCTTAAAACTGTTACCAAAACATCTTGGTAGTAAACTGTCTGTACGACTGCAATAGTTTAAACAGGCATTATTCTGATAATTGTGATGTTAAACTTACTTACTTTGGGGTACCAAACTTACTTTGGAGTGCAGCCCACAAGGTTAATTACTTGAGAACTGAAGTTCAGACAAGAATAAAGGTGACTACACCTTAATACTTTGAATATTTTCAGGAGGAGGACTCTGTGGCTCTGTCACAGTGAAATGCACGTGCTAATGTGTTGCTTTAGCCACTCTAATTAAGTGTATATTGATTTACATATTGCCAAATTTTCTTCCTACCTACTTTATGGCTGTAAAATTAAAAAACCATTACAGCTCATTGCAAGTGACAGCATCTGTTTTTAAAATAAAGATTTCACACTAAATGAGGGTTTATGCCAATTACCATTCACTTTTTTGTTTGTTATTTTTAAATCTAGCTTGTCCCTCAACCACACCAACTTCTTCCCTGTAGATTTTAATTGATGGTTCCATCCTCTAATTATCTTACTTCAGTAGAGTCCAGGCTGGACTTGTAATATCAGTTCAGTATTTGGTTTTAATTAGCCCAATTATTGGCAATTGACCTCCACTTAGCAGCTTCTAAATCAGATACAGTTGTTTCCCTTGTCGGGCTGATTAGGCAAGAAGCTGAGAGGCTTTTGTTGCCTCCCTTCATGCTCAGCCCTGGTGCCTGTGCCTGCCCCATCCTCCCAGCAGCTCCAGGCTTTCCAGGAAAAGGCTCCAGCCCTCATTAGAGAGGTTGTTTCCCCTTCACTTTCTCTCACAGACAATCGATTTGTCAGATCAGAGGCCCCTCTGTTGTGAGATCCCCTCTCTGAGCTGCCCCTGACAGAGTTCAGCTGGGGTCAGATCCTTAGAAATCAGAGCTAACTTAAAGGAGAGGGCTAAGGATTAGTGCAGACAGAATTGTCTGCTAAAAAAGGGGGAATAGAATTGCTTTTGATACAATCTTCCAGGGTTTTCTATGCCACCCCACCTCCCCCCAACATTTGGATTAATTAGAAAAGTTACAAAAAGACAAAAAATTGTTTTATGAACAACATATGTCTAGACCGCTGTAAGACTGGCAAGGGAAATCAAAGCAGTCTTCAACCAGTGTAGACTTAGGAAAGAGTAAAAGCTTATCAAACTCTGCTGCTTATCAGTCTCTGCTTTGATAAATCTAAAATTATATCATAAAGGATATAAAATTATTATATTAAGGACAGAAAGCCTCAACTGTATTGACACAGGGTTTGAATGCCTCATTTTCAACAAGCCATATAACCCAAAAATGGAGAGTAAGATATATTTAGGGTATACTAAACTATTCTACAGTTGTAAAGCCAAGTCTCATTGTGTTTAATCCCTGCACTTAGACATCTGAAATTTCCAGCTCACCCTTATCAAAATCCTGACAAGTGAATGTATTCATCTTGCCAGCACCCTTTGAAAGAAGTTGCTAACATGAATTAGCAAGAATTCAACAGATGTACAGGAAAAACCACTATATTCATTGGCTAAAACCACAGTCACAAAGTAAGGCTTGACCTAAGACTTAATACTGATAAAATCTTTCTATTAAATTTGCTGGATTCTGACTAAAGTTACATAAGATCCCAGAAGTCAGAGCACTCCTTTTTCCTGTGGGTCGCTGATGTGATGCCCTGTTAGTTTGCAAGGCCCTAGCAAACTGTCTCTGGAAGATATTTTTCCCAGAACTTCCCTTTAGAGGAAGTTTTCTACAGAAAGGCAGGTTCTGGAGACATTTGACCCCTGTGTTGTGTGGCTGAGTGCTGCTGTGCTGTTCGTGCTCGAGCTCCAAGCACACACATCCATGCTGAGCCTTCCACCAAACAGCTGCTCTTCTGTGTCCCCAACCTCACAGGAGATGCTATTTTCTAATTTAGGAAAAGCTGGCTAAGAGGGCCAGCCCCTGTACATCAGAGGAAAGCAAATGTCAGGTCACAGAGAAACAGGAGACTCCAAGAAGCTGCTGGTTGAGGGGTTTGTAGGATTTGGGAAGCACAGAAGGGCAGCGTTTTTAAGAAGTGTTCATAGCTGGGGGTCACACAGAGGCAAGTGCAAAGCCACTTCCAGATGATTCACCCTCCACTGTGACAAAATGTAATTTGTTCTGCTGAGCTGAGTGTCTTCCCATGGTCAGCTGGCGTTTCCTGGGAAAGCCAGGCCACTGGTCTGGAACTAAAACCAGTTAAAAGCAGCACGGCAGGCTGCATGCTTCACAGGAAAAACAACTTTTCACAATCCCTTCAACGATAGAAAGCAAAGGCAGCAGAAATCCAAGGACAGTGGGGAAAGAGACATCTTAACTTCTCAGGATAGATAAAACAGCTTAGACATCAAATTATGTGGATTGTTTCTAATTCAGATATCTAATTCAGATATTCAAATATTATATATTTCTAATTCAGATATTCAGACACACCTCGGACTCCACTGTGAGGTAAACTGCAGAGTGCAGAAGAAAGAAAACTCCCCATTTATCAAGATTTTATAATTAAAGGAGGACAAATTTTACAACTTCATTATATACTAATAATTTCCTGCAAAGAGTTTTTCAAAATCCCTCCAGTTTCATGCAATAAAATATTGCTTTGACTGATTTTTTTACACTACAAAAAAAAGAAAGAAACAAAAATAGAAAGAAAAAAAAAGAAAGGAAAAAAAATAAGGAGAAGTAATCTGATTCTTAAAATCATGAGAAAGCCGTTTTTGGCCCAATTTCAACTGATAGAAACCTTCATAGCCTTTATGCAGACTAACACATTAAAAAAGTTAAACCTCTCTTGTTCCTTCATACTTCCCTATAGTGAAGATTTTGCTAATTATACCCAAAAATGTATTACATTGCATCTACCTTATACAACAGGGTGTAGGTGTGCTTCAGTCTAATGCAGATATAGGGGTGTGTATATATATATTATTTTTTCTTTTTTTTTTTTTTTTGCAAGGTACCTTTTTCACTATAGAAATTCCCCAAATGAAAGGAAAAGCAGTGAAAGCAACTGCTGTTATTCAGGGCTGGATGAAAAGGCATAATTAAGATGTTTTATCAGTGGATGCTTTTTCATCTGTGGATTTTGCCTTTTCACAAGGCTTCTCCCTCTCAAGTTTAAGTGGAGAAACCCTGCATTTGCTCAGCAAGGGGTAGAAAATATTCAGGAAATTAAATGGCAGGGGAGAGGGTGTCTCCTTTTTGTAAAGGAAGTTTTTATTTGTTGTTTCATCTGCTTCTAATTAAAAATGGGTTCCAAATCAGTTCCAACACTCCTTTTTTTTGCTAGCATCCTAACTCACACAGAAAAAATGTTGCCAGGATATACAAGTGACATGGTTTGTTTAAAAAACGTAGGACCCAAAGGAAACAACTAACACAGCAAACTGCTTCTAACAGCTGGTAAATCTGTGCTATTACACAGCCACATTCCCATTGGCAAAGTACTGAATATCCCTGTTCAAACAGAATAGTTAAAGCAGGTATCTACAGGCAAGCATGTGAGTAGTTTGTTTCTTTTTAACTCAAATATCACAAAAATAGAACAATTAAATGCTTAAAATCCAGTGCATGCAAAATCAGGGAACTTCTGGAAAGAAAATACATCCATGATAAAATTAAAACACCTTTTTACTTGAGCTGCTCACCTTTGAAAACAAGGATTTCACAACAGGGTTTCTCACCCTACAAAATTAATAACAAATCCAAATCCCACTGCAAATGAATAGAACAAATAAAACTGATCTCACTCTTGGAAGACCTATAAAGTCCTGCTGAACTATACCTTTGGCTCTTTTTATAAATGGGCACTCTTAGTAATTCATCTCAAAACATTTTTGCAGCTACACTACAACACTTTAGGGAATTCTGTGTAGTGGTGCTTCAATGTAAAATCAGAGTAGTCTTTTCTCCCCAGAATGAAATGTGTAGCATTTTTGTAGCTCCTGGAAATAAATAACCATTAGTTCATTTTGAACACATATTTCTTGTATGAAAATGCAAAAGAACAAGAAAAAAAATGAACAATTTAGTCCACTGGTTGTGAGGAGGTGAAGAGGTAGAGAAACAAGTGCCCACTTTCTGTTGACTTTTTACAGAGCTTTAATGCCTATTTCTACACATGCTTTTGAAAAATATTTCCTCCAGATAATTTATAAAATCATATTAAATGAGTTCTGAAATAAATGACAACAAAAATTTCTCAAACATTCAATAATATACCTGATCAGTGACAATATAGCCATCTTTCAGACACTGTACAGTAGCAAAATGGATACTCAACAACATTATTTTCAGGTCTGGATTCCAAAAATATGTGTATGCCTCTTTTTAAAAAGTTGATTCCTTTCCAGTGCACAGTTCAGATTAAATGCCAGGGAAAACTAAAGAACTCAAAGACCTTGTGAACATATGAGCAGTTGCACTGCCAGACATAATTGTTTTCTGATGCATAGCTGGCTGCCATTTAGCACATGCCCTGGTAGAAAAGGTCACTACACACAAAAAATAAACTCCTCACGTCTTCCATTAGAGCCAGCAGCCTCCATGCCAGGCACAACAGCACAGCAGGACAACAGTGTATTAATACATTATTTTCTGAAGCATGTTGCCTTCAGTTTCAACATGCAGAGCTGTTCTTAAAATGTGACAACATTAATTAACCAGATCATGAGTGACAAGAAAACCCACACCAGGATGAACAGTTTTAAGTTATTGCTGAGCATTTATCAACCAACTCCTTACTCAATTTCAGTAACAGCTGATCAAGTAAAAATGTCAATTTACACATCAGAATGACATCATTCAACTTCACTTCATTTTGAAGTATGGAATAATAGGTAAGAACTTCTTTCACTGGATAATTTTGAAAATGATGGGTTGGAATGGTTTTGATGGGTTGGAATTAATTTTGATTTGGTAATACAAAGAGTGCCAAGTTTGGGAAGAGGTTGTACATTGCCTAAAAAGGAGAAGGTGAGCATCTCCTCAAGTTTATTGTCACACAACTGTCTTGGACAAGTGAAAACTCCCATCCAGGACAATCTCAGGGTCAAGGGCACATCTATGCTCTTCTTCTACACAAGATATGCAATAGACTTTTGAGACTCTTCTGAAAAGCAAACATAAAAAATCTACCTATAAAATTTGTGTGAGAAGGCTTTGAACTACTACTACAGTTCCACTTCTGCTTTTCTTCTCCTTCCCCTTATTTTTTTTGACCTTTTCTGAAGTCTTCCCAAATTCGTTCTCACTCCACATTGCTGACACCACGTGATGTTCATCACCTTCCTTAATGACCAAACAGAGATGAGAAGAATAGCAATGTGCTTAATGTTCACAAGGAATTTATAACTACACCATCAAGTCAGTCATGACCTTACAAATTTCCATCAGTAGCTCCCTGGGGCCAGTCCAAAATATAATAGCAAAAGAATTCATATTCAAATACATTGCCTATTATGTTGTCTCCTTCAAATATTATTGCTACACTTGCTTGGCTATTATGTTTTACTGTTATTTCAGTAGTAAGTAGTAGTAAAAGACTATGGAGTAAGAAACCTCATAGTAAAAGACTATGAATTTCAATATGGACTCAAAATAGAAGACAAAAGTACTATTATTGCCATTTTGTGTGGATACAATTTAGTAACACCACAGCCTTCAAACGCTACATCACATTTGTTTGATTTGGATGTGGCATTTCTGTATGATAGAGACTCTCAGTTGCTTCACTCCAGTCAAAACAGAACATAAGCGAATATCCCAAAGGTCTTCTCCTTCCTTTATGTCTGAGTGGGACAAAGCAGAGCAGTCCTGAGTCCACCAGAATCAGGAGACAGTCAAAGAACAGCTCATTTCAGCCACAGTCACAGCACAGAGGATCTTCCACATCTCTCTTCCCATTTCACCAGGACAGTTACTCTAAATCAAGGACTCAGATGGCACTTTCCAAACAGCAGCAGTGAGTCCCATTCCCCTTCCCTTCTTCCCTTGAAAAATCCTACAAATATACAGCTCTAAACATCAGCCACCGTATGTATGATGCCTGACAGGTTTACTAAGTTTGTGAATTAAATCTAGCTGTAAACAGGAAAGTTGTGATTTACAGACACATAAATGAACTGTCAATAACCTATTGCTGTAATGAAAATGGAGCAAGTAATTCTGCCTTAAAAACAACCAAACAACAACAAACCCCCCCCAAAAAAAAAAAAAAAACAAAGAAAAAAGAAAAGCAAGTACATTTACACCTGCTCTCCTTTCAGCCTCTTCCTCCTTGTACTCTCATAAATCATTCCACCTGCCCAAAAGCATAGCAGGCTGACCAGCAGTCCAGCCCTTCACATTGCCTAATTGGTTTGTTTCCAAGACCCATCCTCCAGGGGAAGATCCCAGCTTATTTCAACCAATTTAACTGTCATGTTGTGTGCTGGAGGGACTGAACCCTTTTTGCTCTTTGCCCTGGGTGGCCTTGTGAATGTGGTTCAACTTGAAACCTTGCTCCTTCCAAAGCTTTCAGGACATTTCACTCACTAAAATGCATTAGGCCTCCTTCCTCCAAGGGAGCAGCTGCCTTTGTTTTGCTTCCCCTAATTCAGAGAATCTTCATGAGCAAAAGTCTGCTTTCTCCACCAGCAGCCATAGGTGTTTCTTCTCTGTGCATCAGCCCCTCTCCCTCCCCAAATTATGCATCAGTCCAGTGGGATATGCAGGTTTTGTGAGGCAATGGCAAAGGGACATCACCCAATATCCCCCTATGGTGAGGGGGCTGTGCAGGACTTGAGAATTTCTACCTCTGCACGTTGTGTCTTCAGAGTGTTTTATGGTATTTGCTCATGAAGAAATCCTGCTGTGAGTGATCTGCAATTAGGCATGGGTAGTTAAACCAAGCTCATTCCGTATGAGTGGAATGGAACTCCCCCGAGCCCATCCTGGCAGAGCAGAGATTATGAAATCCAAGCCACGCTCCGAGGACAGCGGGCACGAACCTTCATCTGAGGGCAGCGCACGACACACGGTCACAGTGACAAAAACATCACCAGGGAAACTGCCACGCTCACTACAGGAATATTGTCTGTCTGCCAGGGAACTGACTGTCCTCAGGTGCCTGTGACAGGCTCTGCCAGGCCTGACCTGGCCTTCACATGACAGGAATTTATTCCAGCTCTCTGCAGCTTCCCAAGTGACAGCTGGTGAAATGCACCTGAGGAGTCTTCCAGCATCCTCTTAGATTTGAGACAACAGACTCCTTGTGACTGTCACTGACTTTCTTATTTGCTAAGAGCTATTAACAACTTCTCTTTATTATCTTAAGATGAAAAGTATGTATTTTTGCCAGCTGATACTGGTTTAAAACAATAAAGCATTTTCCAAACACCATTACTTCTTCACCCATCTCCCCATCCCATATCAATTTATTTTTCAAATTTAACTTTTCAAATTTAACATCTTGCTGAATTTTTGGGGAGCTCATTATGAAATTTTAGGCACTCTCATCTCAAACAATTATCCAGGTCAAAATCTTGTAAGCTGTTTCTCCTTAGATAGTTTTCAGGAAGAGAGTGAGTTTCCCTTGAAACTACTTTTCAATTACAGCTTAAACTGGAATATCTGTTCCGAGTATTCTGCAGTAAAATTAGATGTGTATGGTCTGTAGGCTCCAGACAGCTTCTATCGGGATTTGGTTAGAAATACACATAAGAAAAATTGATTCCCTATTATCAGGCAAGAAGACACCCACCTTCCCCAGACACTGTGCACTTTGGATGCTCTGTTTGTCATGATAATGTACTTCTGCCTCATGCATTTTCCCTCCTGTCCCAAGTCATGTTGACAGGATAACACAAAGTTTATAAATCCCTTCTATCATACTACCTATGATTACACATTCATTTTAGTAATATGACATAAAAAGACCCCAAAACAATAAAACCTTCTCCTTACCAAACTGTAGAGCCTAAAGAGTTGCAAAATAAACAAATGACAAATTTCAGAAAATGTTGTCTTTGCTGGGTGACATTGCCCTCATTTGGGGCTGGGGAACCCCTTTGGGGTATTCCATTATCCCATCAATTTTCTGTCACTATATCATTATTCCAATGCAACAGAACACCTTCATTCATATACCCTGGCTTTCCAAGAGAAAATGCACTGTATTATACAAGAGGCTCATGTAGCAAATAGTTCACCATGAACATAAACTTTCCTCCTCAAAATGACACTCCTTGGAATCTTGTCTATAAATTCAATCTAAAAGTAAAGAAGACAATTCTAACAAGTGTCCTTTTTCATGACAGACATAATTTAGAATTGCTATCAAGAGAGTTGGTATTTCATTAATGGTCTTTAATTAGGTTTTTTAAACTGCAGTATCATTATATAAAAAGATTTTATGGAAGATAATCAGGCAATAAATAGATCACCCCTTCCATTATTTCATCTTTATAGAAAAGTAGAGTGGTCATTTTAGCAATGGGTTTTGTTAGGAAATTTCTGGTGTTAATAAAGTTGCTCTTAGAGAAAATCCAAGCAGAAAAAATTGATTTCTACATTGCACAGAACAAGAAAGAAGCAACTGGGGCAACTGTCTTATTTTTCTAGGATGCACACTCGAAAGTGAAGCCTGCAGGAAAGTGTCCACAATTTAAATATGGAGTTTGCTACTCACATTATGTGACTTCCTTCCTCTGAGGATTCACAAGAAGAGAGATGGGAGATCACAGAGCAGCAGTCACATAATGCTTAAAAGGCAGGTTAGCAGTTTTCTCCTTAGTGAGGCACTGCATGGAATTTTTTTTCTACCATTAAGACTGTGTAGACATAAAGCAGCATGGAAAAAAGAAAAAAAAATCACAGTACTTCAAAAGTTTCCTGCCAATGCAAGTGCAATTTCACAGTAACCACAGAGCAAGTGTAAGATGTGGAGTGGTTCAGTGGGGTGCAGAGGGAAGGTGAAAGGATGATAGAGAAGTGAGAACAGAGGTTTCTCCATTCCCTCATTATCCAGAGTCTTTGCTGCTACCATGAACCACAGCAGCCATCTCCAGCCCAGCTCCCCACTCAAGGATCCAGTGCAGCCACCTCTAACTCCTCCTCAACTTCCAAATTTCCCTTGCCTAGTTATGGAAGAATACAGTTTTAAATCTGGGAAAAGTGAGCACCTAATCAACTTCTGACACTTTGAATGATGTTGACTTAACATTATCAGAGATGTTCAGCAAGATAATCTTAATCAAGATACTGAAGGAAAAAAGTTTCTAGGAGATTTTAACATATACACTAATGCAGAACACAGTTTGACATTTAGCTGACATCAAAAAGTTATAAACACCTATCTGGAACCATGGCTTTACATTTTTTTTCCAGAAAGTTTCCAACTGAAGTATCATATTTGTTCTATTTCTCAGCAGTGTCCAAAGGACCTAATTTTTGATCTCGTTTCAACTCAACCACTCTGCAGAGACACTGGTAAAAAAACACAAGGATGGCAGATTGTAATTTAAAGAACCTAGGTCCTTTCTTAGATCCTGCCAAAATATTAGTAAACATCCATAGGTTCAAGCTCGGAAAGACATCATTTTCAAATGCTCAGAAGTGATAAAGTCCCCCTATGCCACCTTAAAACAGCTTCCTCAGCAGCTGTCATTGTATTTCTCATGTTATTAGCGGTTTCCATCAATGAATATCGTCTACTTTACACATTTTAATTTAGCTTCAACACGCATTTGAGGAGAGTAAGCTTTATTATCCTCACAAAACAAGCAGGAAAACTGAAACACAACCAACAATTTGGTCATTTCCTGCACAGTCCTGGAGTGCCTGGGCTGTGCCAAGCAGAAGGATACAATGACTGCCAGGAATGTCACTGGATTCTCTACCTGTTGGCACTGGGAAATGCATATCATTTTCAGAGGGAGCATAAAAATCCTCTTTTCACTTCATTCCAGAAGTTTTTCTGACTCTTCCAAACCAAATGACAGAACTGCATTTAGGTATGAAACTCCTAAAGGGGAAAAGAAAAAGAAAACCCCAGTAGTAGCATATTAAATTTTGTGGTTAAAGAAATTTGAATTTTGGCAAGCATGACTGAACCACCATGCACATGTCACATTATCACCTAACTTCTTCCACAAAGTCTGTTTTTACAGTTATTTTTTGTATCACTGAGCAGCAGAGTTTTACAGTGTGCTTGACTTCATGGCACTGCAAACAAATTGAGTTTCAGCACCTTAACAGTGAAGTGGTGTTGATCCAGTGATGTATTACTCAAAATGTGAAGCCTGCTGAGGGAATCAACAGGAAACCTGTACTTTTTAAATTAGTTTTCTTTCAGCTTATATAGATTGACAGTATTGACACCTCATAACTGGGGGTAGGCTTGATATATTTTACTAACAAAATGAATGTTACTTCCAGAATCAATGCCATGGTGGCAGGTTGAGCCTGAGGCACCCAGTCACCTTCTCCTCTGCCCTGCATTCATTCCCTCCTTTAATTAACTGCAGAGATTTGGTAACACTGCAGATTTGGTTTTTGGTTTATTTATTTCCATCACTGATATGCATTAGCAAAATAGCACCTTAGGAGATAAACAGAAAGGAACGGATAAACACAATACAAAACCAAATACATTAAAATAGTCTGAACTTCTTATAAATAAGGAAGCATCCAAGCTTCAATTCAATTGCTTCATAACTCTGAACAATAATTACTTATTTTAATTCACTAAATTTAATTGTCAGATCATCTCAAGCACTGGATGCTGTCTAATTCACATAAACTTACAGCCATTCAACATCCAAACACCTTAGAAAGATTTGGGCAACTCAAGAAACACATTCAACAAAAGAACTACCCCACCCATCCCATCTGGGGAGCAGCAAACCCTTGTGCTTTCAGAAAGCTCTCCTTGAGGCCCAAGAAAGATGGGAGTTAAACACCTTCCCCCTGTTTTTTAAGTGAGTGCTGAAATATTTCCAGTCCATGCACCAAGAGGGGGTGTGTTTCCAGTGGGCAAATTTCTACATCCCTGTAGAATGAATCCTGTAGAGATGGAAAGCACAAAATGGCCTCAGAAATACCAACATCACTCCATGGACACCGTGGCCACAGCTGCCCATTTGTGCAGCATCTGGAGGCAAATGTCAGCTCCAGACCTAACCAACTGTGGAGTCTGAAACAATCCACAGTAACATTTCTGTAAACACTCAGGTGTATTTGAAAAACATGTGCTTTAACTAAGGTGCTGGAATAAACACTTGAACGTTGTCCTTGTAGTTTGTCTTCCCTTGTTGAGCCCCATCCATCTTAGACCAGTAAAAAGTTGGGGCTGCCTTCTTTTCCCTGACAAACTGACAACAACAGCTGCATATTAAAATAATATTTCTTAAAAAAATAAAAAGCCTCAGAATATATTCCAGTTGTTACAAAAGGAATTTAGTCTTAGCTCTTCCTTGATCTTTTTTTTTCTCCCCTCTCCCTCTTCCATGGTAGTCCATGGGCTGGAACATGATGAGGGCAAGGTGCTGCATGAAATTTTGGGGGTTTTTTGGACACAGATGGTTTATCTTGCTGTCATTCATAGACTAAATGAATCATCACATTGGAGGGTCATACCATAACTTGTTCCCAGACTGGACTAGGTACAGGTGGGGTGTTTTCCTGCTTTCCTCAGTAACTCAAAGAACAGTGAACATACAAGGTTTATATCTGGGCTTCTTCTTACTCCTTTAGACCCCTAGTGCTGTATTGGTAGGTCTGCCACACACTCAGAAAATAAATCTTCCAAAATACAGAATATTTTGATTGGATTTGTATCCATTTGTATGTTTATAAATTTGTATCCATTACAAATTTATAAACACACTGTTTGGAGGAATTAAAAGATCTAATGTGTTTTGGGACCTCAAATGTAATCAAAAAGTACTGAAATGCCTCTGCTATCCCTGTCACTGGAAGCAAATCAAAGGGGCTTGTCCAGCCTTCTGCTGCAAGACGTTCTGTGCTGAAATACAGTCTTGTTTGGGTGAAATACAGCTCTTCTTTTTAAAAAGAAGTTGCCATGACATTGGGATGGGGGTGTGGAATAATCAAGGAAGATGGATCTTAATTTAAATGTAAACAATGGAAGTACATATATTATACATACACCTACTTAGAGCAAGAATGAAAACCTATTTGTAAAACTCAGATCCATCTTGTCAGATCAAGATGGAGCAGCTCTTTCAAGCACTCTGTCTCCCAGACAGAATGACAGGGTGGCAGGAGGAAACGATTCCTGCAGTATGACTATGGAGATAATGAATAATCAGCTCCAAGTCGGGGTTTTTGCATTATTTATACTCAATACACTGTCTTTGTAAGGATGATTAGTGCACCATCTGCCTGGACCACAAACAAGCATAAAGGAGACAACCTCCTGATTAAAATCTCATTTCTTTTAAACAGCGAATAAGAACCCACTATTCTTTCTGGACATGCAGACCTCCAGTCTCCTAATTAATCTACATGAGTCATTAGATATAGATAGCCTGGCCAGACCTAAAGTTATTTAAATGCATCACTGAGCTAAAATATAATAGAGGCAAGCCACAAATATGAAGTTCCATATCCTCTGTAACACTGTGTGCAAGATACTGTGTCTCATTAGGGCAGAGCATCAGAATCAATCATGATCTCTGAAGAAAGTTTCTAATTTTCATCAACACAAGCCTATGACTAATACTGGGATTCATCTGATAAATGTGAAGGTCTGCACTGGAGTTGACCAGCCCAGCTGCTTCTGCAGTTCAGCACAGATCTCTCCAACAGAGGCTCAGGTGCAATTTGTCAAATCTTAGGATCAGAAAGGGACACAAATAAGTTGCTGCCTAAAGAGGATTCCCTGTTTCGAGAGAATACAAAGGAACTAAGAGTGACCCATCCAGAAATAAACATACATGCCTAAATTAGATTACAGAATCTCAGCATAGAATACAGCTGCAAAGGGCTGAGGTTACGGGAAATTTGCCATTTCTGTTAAATCTATAATGAACAGTACTAAAAACATTGACATTCATAAAATTTATTTTATTTCACAGTTTTCAATGATAATTAATAACCATGTCCTTGTCCTTATCCATTCAATACTGTCTCATTTTGCTCTGCTCCAAAGTTAACAAGTGCTTGAGTTAGAACCATCACACCAAAACTATCTATCCAGCTCAGTATCAGAGTTCAAGATGCAACAGTCATTAAAACCCACACATGCACACACACTCATCACCATCTTTACTCTTACAGTACTAATTAAGGGGAATTTTTTTGTTGAACAACTCAGGTGTGAACTACTTTGAGATTTTCTGTCCTGAAAAAAAACACACATTTCTCATTGCTGTACTCATAAACTAGTGAAAATATAAAACTATATATCCATATAATAAATGAAAACAGTCTTTAGGGAAAATGTAGAAATAATATATTTCCTTAGAGGTCTCCAAAGTATTTGACAAAC
Organism: Climacteris rufus; assembly: GCA_013398175.1. Classification (NCBI taxonomy): domain Eukaryota; kingdom Metazoa; phylum Chordata; class Aves; order Passeriformes; family Climacteridae; genus Climacteris; species Climacteris rufus. The sequence goes on from VZRZ01003591.1 coordinate 443,364, forward strand.
ACTTATTAAACACTTATTACCTGTGGGTAAGCATTATTTGCAGAGTACTTTACAAACTGATCATCCAAGGCATAAACTAATAATCACTCAGTATTGAATTCAGAGAGCTTAAGAATCCAGGTGCTGAGACTTGTCTACTATTGTAGACCTCCTTCAACCCTCAGCCACTGAAAGCCTAATAAATGTACAGACTCAGAGACTAACTTCTGCTGGAAGGACCTCTGGCTGATACCTGAACCAATACCCTGCTCAAAACAGGGCAAACTTAACTCAGGCTGCTCAGTGTTTCTCCTCTCTACCACTAAGTGAAGATCTGGCCAAGCTTTGTCTCTACAAATTCAGTCTCCTTTTCTGGGCATTGTCTCAAAACCAAGGGCTGAAATCCTGCTTTTCACCTTGCTCACTTCTCTCACCAGCATCAATTGCTGTAGCCAAGGCTGTCAGCAGCCTTCCTATCCCCAGGCATTCCTTTGGTAAGGTCTTATTCCAATAGAGCTCTAGAGGTTCTTACCTACCAAGGGAAAACATAAGTATTTCTTCCCACAATAAACTTTGTTCTCCTTTCAAGAATTATTTTGCTCCAACAAAAATACTGCCTGGCACTGTGTTTTCATTGCACACTTTCTTGCTGCTTACACATTAAGTTCTCACTAAAAGAATTTTAAGCATTAATATTTTCTAGACAAAATACGCAGTTGACATAATTGCAAAATATAACAGCTTTTATTGCTGGCACTCAAGAGAATTTCTGAAACCATCAGGGAAAATTACACAACAACATAACAGTTATAAAATAATATAAAAGCCTTCCTTTCTTTCCCCCCTCTCAAGTATTAGCACATACAGCTCTGGTTAACATGCACTCTGCACTCAGAAACCAAGGTGATGCAGGAGGAAGTGGGAGCATGAATAAAGAAAGAGAAACTGCCTGTTTGGTGGAGGAAGAATGAAATTCTATACTTGCTTTGATTTTTAACTCAAAACAATAACCATTCTGATAAAAGGACTTTGACTTTAGAACAGAACACAAAATGGCTTGAGGTGCTGTGTTGGTTTTCTTTCTCTCTCCTGGAAATTCACAGGTTTATTGTGACTGAAGCTGTGCAGCACAGTAGCAATGTGAGCACAGGGTATCACAGCGGCTGCTTAGAACTTTATTAACAACAGAAACCACTGCCCATGGAATTGTGTATCCCTTGGAATAATGATTGGGAAAGAAATCATGGCTACATCAACTGAACAATTTAGCACATTCAGGTAGGCAAATGCAGGCACATTTGGCTAAGATTTGTGGCCTAATGTAGACAGAAATCAGTATCATCATCCAGAACATGTTTTATTTGATTGCTGACTTGCTCTAAAACCTTTGGAATGTCACTTAACATCCATGTCTGTTCCCTTTCCATCCTTCACTAGCTAAGAACATAAAGAAGAAATGCTCCTATAGAGGAAGGATCTAAAGCAATGAAATGGGCCCTTATATTAAATCTACAACCTTCTCTATTACAATAAAAATCAGCAATATGGTTATCATTATTATCATTGGATAGTTGTCTTTAGACCTAAGCAGGGAAACTGTAATAGAACTAGTCTAAAAGAAATACAGTTTCTACTGCATTTTTATTTTCCATTTGCACCTCTATTTTGTAATAAAATTGGGAACTGTACTCAATGTCAAGCTCCCAGGTGTGATATTTCAAAACACTTTTTTCTTATTTCTAAATTTCCCTTTATACAAGGGAAATGCTGTAAAAATAACTCTCCTTCATCCTTAAGAAAATTATTGTAGAATTTGTAGCTATGAATAATATTTTGCAACTTTTAGTTTCCCAGTTGAAAAAGTCAAGTTCTCAAAATATTTTGAATATTTAGAAGTTTCCATCCTCTATGCATCTTTAGCTACACTGTTGGCCAGATCTACATTTTCCACCATCAGTTATATGCCTTCATTTGCAAAGCAAACTTTTCTCATTCCACATAAAAAAATACTGTAGCATCTTATAATGCAGCCTATATAGTCCTTTCAGGGAAAGAAAAATATTTTTGCAAATCAAAAAGCTACAGTATAAATTCCATGCATCATATCACATTGCAGACATAAATAAGATGAAGAAAGGATTAGGTATTAGGTAATCCTGAGTCAAGAAAAATTCTATTATACTATCTAAATTTTTTTGAATACACAAAAATACCAGCCCTGTAACTTGTTTTTCCTGTTCACAAAGCTACTTGTGTTAGGCTCCTTTCTGTAAAAAAGGGTTATTTAAGACATTTACTCTTCCTGTTTCTGAATTTGGGTAATGTTATGGAGAGAAAATTACTGTTTAGAAAACACACTTTCTTCCAAATGTCAGCAATGTATTTATGATCTATTTATGTTTTGTATCAGAAAGAGAAATATTTAAGGTCTCTTCTAACACAGGCTATTCTATGGCTCTATTAAATCAGACAAATTTGAGCTTTAACTACAGTAATGAGAATTCAAGCAAAGCAAAAAACCAGCAGCCAATACACAAACCACACAACCATTATTTGCCTAATTGTGAAAAAGATAGCATAAAAGAGCTTAAATTTAAGAGAATTGCACATGCACTCAGCATTTCATTTTACATTCTGTTAAAACCGAAAATAAAAATCAAGATCTCTAAGTCTTTAACTACTACTTTAATTGAAATACTGAGTGGGGAAGAGTGGGGAAGAACAGAAAAGAAGAAAAAAAAAAGGAAGTTAACTCATTTCTGCAGGAGACTGATGACTGTCTAATTTCACACTGTGTGTCTAACAAAAAGAAAACATATTTACCTGAATATCATTTTCTACACTAGTCTGGATGGCCTTAGACTTGTAACACTTAAAAAAGATGAGGGGTTGTTTAAATGTTCCAAATCCGTTAGATTTTCTCACATAGCATGATAAAAAAGCAACATCAAAAACTTATTATTGCTTATTATCCTGTCTTCTACTACATTTGGAGTTTTTATTTGTACTATATGAGCTATTAAACCCCAAGTATTAGATGTATTCCAATATAGCAATGAGAACAGTTTTGACAGCTGGGGGCTTCAAAGTTTAATGAATATTTTTAAAGCACTCTGTGTTGTTTTATGAATTACTACTCAAGTCAAATAAAATATAATCTTATTAATAAACAGTCTCTTCTGGAGACAGATTCCTCAGCTCCCAGGAGACAGAAAAACAGCCATCACTAAATAATAATAACCAATGAAAGGATAAATTCTAGCACATGCTCCCTGTTTGGGCAGTGCCAAGCATAAAATTTTATTTTACTTATCTGTTTTCAGTCCCACTTCCAAATGGATTGTCTGCTTACATTAGGACAGTGCAATGTAACATTTGAGATCCTGGACAGCTTGTCCCTATTGTTCTTTGAATTTAGCAGACAAGATTTATTTGCCACACAGGAGGAGGACAAAGCATTTCTCCACTACATCTTTTAAAAAATAACTCTGATCTGACCTGCTAGGGCAGACATTTCTCATGTGCCATGTTGCATGGAAAAGAGCTTTTGGCAAATTTGAAGCACAACCATCTTTCCATTTCCTGTACAAAGTAACCAGGACTGTGACACACCAATTTTGATTGGGACACCTCCTCATTATAACAGAATAACAAGTTTTAGCACTAGCATTATTCCAATATTTTTCTAAGATAAAATTTTTCAAACACAGCATTGGAAGCATTGGTGGTAGAAGTATAGAGAAAATAATTTGTTTACGCTATTGTTAGCTAAAAATTCCATCACTCTATGTGAATAACAAGCTATTATTCAGTGCAGCATACAGGTAATACTTTAATCAGGTTATGGAAACATAAATCTTGAAAGAAAATTTAAAAACCTCTATACACTTCAGTTACTTGGAGAAGCCAAAGGGAGGAGAGAGAACACCACCAAAGCTGAAACAATTCCCCCCGACCTCTCTTAACAAGAGAAATTTGTTCTTCAGCTAGTTTAATCAAAATGTCCTATCGTTTCCCTGAAGAATCTTCTCTTGCTGCTTCAGCAGAATTTCCATTCTCCCTTTGCCCTTCAACATGATGCTGTCTCACAGGAGACCACGGCCACTTCTATACTTTATCACCATCAAAATCCCCAGAAGGTCTGTTTTTCAGACGTTTGAAGGTTTTCCTGTCTGTTAAATTATAAAATGATTCAGCATTATAATTCCCAAATCTATTTTAAGCTCACAGAAAGCACAGACACCAGGGGAGTAGCTCCTTCTCCAGAGGAGTGAGGACCTACTGAATAAAATAAAACTTACCAGGTAAGTAGGAATTTGCAGGACTGAGGCCTCAATCTCTTTGAGAATCTTCTGGAGTTTTAACACCTAGACAAGGACTGACAAAGCAGACATGAAAGTCCACCTATGACATTTTTGAAAAATAAAATATCACTAACAGCATAACCATCAAGACACAAATCTGGGTTTGATTTCTGGTTCTGTAGTTAAAAAGACAACAAAAGCTCACAACTGTGCTGAGGTTTAGAAAACAGGCGACAAATGCCTGGTTTAACTGGATTTCCCTCCAAATGGCTCTTCAGGGAACAGGAGGGGCACCAACCACACCACTGCTTCGACAAAAACACAAACTCATCCTCCACAGACCAGGAGTGGCTTCACCCAGATCAGGTTAAAGGCTGATTTCATTTCTCAGTAGTATTCAAACATGCACCCATTTTGCATTCTTAGCTATACCATTTCTGAAGACTGTATTTTATGCAAATATCTTATTGCAAATTTACAAATCTATTACAACAGCAGAGAGCCTCTAAAAGCAGGCAGCATGAAAAATTCAGAAACACAGAATGCAGATTGAAGGTAGCAGAACTTTTAAAACTCATTTTCTGGGCCCTGGGGGTTTTAGCAATAGTAAAACATACACATATTTTCAAAGGAATAGGTATCAAAAATAACTTTCACACTATACAGCAACTTTTAAACCATGTCTTAGACTTCTCTCTAACACTGTTAAAGGTGTGATCAGCTTCTGAAGCAAGGCCAGGAGTGAGACAAGGCATCACTTCCTTCAACTAGCTGGGAATCAGATATCATAGTCAATGATGCACATACAAGGAATAGTGATGCTCTCAGGGAATCTGTGTTCCAGTTTGAAATCCAGAGCCAGCTGGACTTCTGGCAGGCATAAAACTTGCCACAAATCTGGCAGAAAATGTCCAACAAATTTATCTGGCTGAAAAAATAGTTTAAAATTAAAGAAAAATAAAGGCTTTTGTACACTGCTTATTGTAAAAACTCAAAGTATTTCAAGAGAAAAACAGAGCAAGTTTTAACACCTTGTGTTAAAGAGACTTGAATCTCACTTTCAGCGTTCTTTCAGAACTTGTTTTTTTTTATTTCTCTGATAATAACAATAAAACAAAATCAATTTGTATTAGCTATAAATCACAGATTTTTTTTTCCCCAGATGTGGAATTACTGGAAATGGTAAAGCTCTCTGGATGGGTTCAATCAAACCAGAGCCTGCATGTTCCTGTCAAGAACAGAAAGATGCCTTTAAATTCTGCCTACTCCTGAAGAACCATACTGGGGCTATGAGAAGGCAAAGACAGCTGTTCTGGTTGAAGAACAACAGTCCCACTCAAAGAAAGTTCAATCTCTCTTTCCCAGAGCCAGACTTTTGAAAAGACTTTTTTTCCCTCTTCTAAGTCAAACATTTTCTCTTCAAGTCCTTCCACTAACAAATGAAACCCACTGGCTTCTTAAATGAAACCTGTTGAACACATATCACAGAGATTCAGTTCATGAAAAGAAAAGACAAGGTTTTTCCTGATATTATATTTTGCTCTAAAATTGCAGGGGGAATATTCCAATGAATAGAACTGTTTTATTAGCATCCCTGAGAATACCTATTTTTCATCTTGCTAATGTTCTAAAATACAGAAGGCACTTGAGGCTGCAGATGTTCCTCACTAAAATGCAAAGGGTCCATAAAATCTGTCTGTAAATAACAGGGAAGGAATGGACCACTAAGAAATGTATCAGAGTGGAAGGACTGGAGTGTTGTGCAGAGCCCCCAGACTGGCAGGGCTCCCCCTTTCTCTTCCAAAACCCTTTTTCCCAGCAGCTTTTCTCACTGCCATCCAGCTCTATCAGTCTCATCAATCCTCATCTCTTGCTATCAAGCAGAATTAATATTGGATTCTTAACAGAGATAGTTTTTTTTAAGCATAGATAGTGTGGCCTGAAATTTTCACTGTTTGAATATCACAGTGGAAAAACCCCAGGGTAATACATTTTCATATCAATATCTGACAGCTCTACATTAAAAAAATATTGCAATATTTAGAGGTTCTTTGCAGCTATTTAATAAAAGGTAATGGTAAGTGTGCCAACTGTATCTTTTTATATTGCAATATTAATATCTACTGCCTTAGCTCTAGGATCTTACATTAATATATTGTAGAAGAGTAAGAAGAAAACAATTGTAGTAAGATATTAGACCAGGATGTAGACTCTTTTTTGCCCCCCTCCTTGTGCTTTCTACAAGATCACTGTGCCTCTCTAGCAGAAAAAGAAGTCGCTTACTGGTGTGTTTGTTCATTTAAATATCAGACAAATCAGAGGGAATTATTACACAACTCAGTGTGGATTATACACTTCCCTTTGGATACTTCACAGGAATTGTAAATTTATGCATAATAGATATATCTTAGCATTTTTATTCCTTATTCTTTTAGTTCTTTAGTTCAGGAATCTCTGAAAAATACTATGCTACACCTCATCATGATGTGAAAAATAAATACTCAAGATGGTGACAATTATAACCCTGACAGAGTAAATCACAGAAGATTCCCACATTTTCCGATGTCCACCCGAAAATTCAACATTAACAGGCCACTACTTGATATTAGAAGCTGCTCACCAGGACAATCAACCACAAAAAGAGATTAGCATAGAAAATTTTAAAATTGTATAACTATTACATTTCTAATGATATATAATTCTGTATTCATTTTAAACAAAGTAAAGAAACATGGAGAAAGAAAGGCACTGTAGAGTGGTCACCTAATGCTTTGAATACCTTTTTCAGAGATTGTGGAATTTAAAAAACCATGTCAAATACCAGGAGAGTATTAAGGGAATAATTTGCTGTACCCCTGAATTGAGTACTTGAGACATTCCTCCTGCAGGTAGGCAGCAGTTTTCCTTGCTGCCAAAGTGTATTTTCCTGTAAAGGATTCTTGCAAATGTGGAGAGCTCTTTCAAGTTGGCTGTACTTATCTAAATTGTCTTCATGTAGTCATAAGGAAGAAGGAAGAAAGGAGAAGCCTTGAGAAGAACAGCAACCTGTAAACTTCTAATGGCAAAAATTCTGATGGCAGCTGTTGATCAGAGGAGAAGAAAATAAGGAGTCACAATATACCATGCAAATATTTTGCCCTTCCTTTAATTATTATGAAGTAGCTTTCATTAGCTTGAGTAGCTTTCACTATTTCTGCAGACAGTTCCCCAGCTTCTCCTGACTTAAGTTTTTCATTCCCTACACAGAAATCTCTACAGAAGTCACAGAAATTTTTAGGGAAATTATTACTTTCAAGGGTTGCTGCTCTAGCTTTCTAAAGAACTTGCATTTTTGAAGCAATAATTTTATTCATTTGCCACCAGTAATAACAATACTTGACCATACACACCAACCCTACATGAAAATTATTACATTTGTCCTCTAATTAATGGTGGACATCAAAGAGAAGGCTCAAGCATTTGCAGAAGTAAAACCATGTTCAAATAAATGGGCCAGATGGTCGGCTAATTTAAAAAAAAAATTAAAACCAGCAAAAATTACTCCAAAGATATAAAAATATACAAGTGTTTGTGCTGAGGTCATAATTCTGAGTCACGGCCATGCCCATAATCCTTTTTCCCCTCACTCTTATTCCCTCTGCACTTCTGGCACTGCTGCACCTTGCTGAGATTATGCAATGGTTTATTCCTTCAGTCAGTATCAGGGTTTTTTTGATGCTTCATCATCAGTTTTACTTTCACAAGGACAAAAATGAATTGATTTTGACTTGTAAACCAAGATTTTTCTGTTTCTGCCAGTCACTAACGATCCTTTTTTTTTTTCTTAAAATCACTTGAGTTGATAACAGTGCTGCCACTTCTGACTCTTCTCTCATCTTTGCCCCTCTCATGCAACATTCCTCAAATCCTCACTTTTTGCACCCTCTCAGAGGGTGCATTTCCATTGCAAATATGAATGTCACTTTTAGTGGCAACAAAACCCATCCAGCTTTAAATTAGCCAGGACTGATAGCTGACCTCCAATATCCTTGACATCTTCTTTGTGTAAATAAAAATTACACAGAACCTGTGCAACCTGTGCCGCGTCCTATAACTGCTGCCACAGGTATTCACACCAAGACACTACACATTCCAAATTTTCACTGCTCATATCATGTTGTCTTTGGAAAGAACATTAGGAAAGAAAAACTGCAAAAATGTGGTAAATTTCCATACTCATTCTTTGCTGACTATTTTCAAGTCCGAGGTAACCAGGTGACAATGCAAAATATGCAATAAGCTCCTTTTTTTTTTTTT